>OX457036.1:81141504-81179004 GCA_949752735.1 Lumbricus terrestris | reverse complement strand
TGAAGAAACACCAGCAGCATGACCGCCGAAAGGGTGAGCAGCGGGAAATGGAAATGCCAAAGAAGAATTGTTGTAACGGATGTGTTTCCAGGGTTCCATGCATGGTGAGCAGTGGGAACTCCGTCAAAGAATTGCAAAAGCAGTGGGGACGGCGTTCACACCCAGTATAAACCCTGAGTGCATCTTTTAGTCTACAGCAGTGGGGCGCGGTGGTATAGTGGGTATGTTCATTGCCTTGCAACCGGAGGGTTGCAGGTTCGAATCCATCTCAAGTCGCCGCGTATATGGACTTGGGAAAGTCCTTCACTCGCAATTGCTAAGCCCTTCGGTGTGAAACTCCGATGCAGTGTCCGTGCTTTCATCGAAACTCTGGAGCGCCTCTGAGTAGATAGCTTGAATGGGCGCTATGACAAGTGCACATACAAACAAATAGAAGAGAACTGTCATGAAATCAAGATTCAAGACTCTGACTTTTTCGTTTCTGGAGGTGGCATTGGTACTGCTATTCTAGGTGTGTTTATTAATGTTGACTCACTTCAGTAGGGGCGCTGCCATAACCCTATGCGTGTTGAGCCGTCGTAAAGTCACGTGCCACTGCAATTATAAATATGTCAAATTTCCTTGTAGACCTAATAAAAGTTGGGATGTTAGATAGCCCATTCATTGCTCTGATTTGGGCAGAATGTCGGTTTGTCTGCTATTGATGGAAAAGCTCCTCGTCAAAGTCCACAGAGCAATTTTGTCATGCTGCACTGCAACTTTTGTCAATCAACTGTCTACCATCACTGTGTTGCTTCCAAGGTCGTACATAGTGGTGTGTGTGTGTGTGTGTGTGTGTGCGTGTGTTGGACATAAAATTCTAGACGGCTGTGGCGGCGCTAGCTAGTCCTATAGGCCTACAATTTCAGCAGGTCGAGTCAAGGTCATATCAGTTATTTAGTAGGTCGAGGAAGTTAAATGCAAGGAAGATACAAAAATTCTAAAGAATTTTGGTCATGGGCAAAATTGGTAGTATGTGAAATAACCTTCTGCGACCTAGGCCTATGCTAGCACCGCCTCTACCAGTGGAGGGACTGATTTTCTAATTGGGAAGCTGAACAGGCCTAGCCTACACTTCTGAAACTATGGGAGAGCCTAATATTCCAGGGAGCGGGAAACCTAATCGTGTGCAGGCAGCCTAAAGTTGCTGAAACCTATCTAGACCTATAACCCTTGAACTCCTGAAGCTGAAACCTCCAATTTACGGGAGAGCCTAACATCACAGGGAGCCTATAGGGTCTGCTGGGCAGCCTAAAGTGACTAGGCCTAAAACCTATCTAGGTCTATAACCCTAGAAGAATAAGACAAGTTATTTCTTTTCAACTTTTATTGAGCGAACATTCATAGACTTCATCGGTCTAGTATTTTAAATAAGTTCGCAGACGACAGTTCATCTGTTGCGGTCGCTCTGGTCTTTCCCGTCTTCAGCGTAGAAGGAGGAGGACGCCCTCCCGACGGTAGCAGCCTCGTCTAGTAGTGGCGTCGGCGACGTCGTCGGCGGCGTCCGTGGCTTCGTCGTCGGCGACGGCTCCCTCGTCGGCCGCGCCTCCGTCTCCGTCTCCGTCTCGAAGGAGTTCCTCCCTCGTCATCGTCGTCCTTGGCCGCCGATGCTGCCGACGCTCCCGGCCGAGCGCTGCGAGACCTCGCCCTCCGACTCGCTTCGACTTCCTCTCCCAGGTCTTCTTCCTGCGCAATCAAGAACAACAACACCCTGCCCTAAGAGAACGCCTTATAGGGCAACAATCGCCTGAATCTAAGCTATATTAAAAAGGCCAATGTCTAAGCTTAACCGCTTAGACATCGGTCCGTATACAGGACTAGTAATAATAAATCTAAATATAAAAAAGTCTAAATATAGAAAAATCTAAATATAGACATAGACAAATCTAAATATAGATGAAGTTCAAATAGTCCTATTCAATCTAATTAACCTTCTTACATTAAAAATCAACTAGACCTATCATTACTCCTATCTAAGCCTTCTAAGGCCTACAATGGCCCGGTTCTCTTGTAAGTTTGACTCTTACACTGGCCGAGGAGAGGCGGTCCGAGGACCGCTTCCCTTCGGCCAGCATAAGTGATATAAGTCAAACTTACCAGTTCGAGATCTTCGTAGTCTTCCATCCTCTTGTTGTTCTTCCGATCTTCTTCCAGTGTACGAGGGACTGAGTGCCCGTGGGGGCCGCTCCATTTTTATGACTTTCAGGCCGAAAACAAACCCCTTGTAGCCAATCATAGCGCAGCGTTGAACACAATACGCTGCCTTGGTAACCGGCCTACAGCCAATCATATCGCACTCCCGATCACAATACGTTGCCTTGGTAACCAAAGCTCAAGGTGCGGTATTTACGCGTCTTCTGAATACAGAAGACACTATTCAAGGACATAAGAAGGTCATCTGAAGTTATGAGCTAGCAAAGTATTGGACACAGAGGAAGCCTGTAACAGCACTCGGTGATTTCAATTAAATTTAAATGCTTGTATTTTCTAACGAAAACGAAGCCTCGGATATAATAGATTTCATCGGTCCCGCTTACCCTAAGGCACACACGTACAGTCGTACACGTCCTGCAATATGTGTGTCAGCGTTCGTCAATAAGGTGGTGTCCTGAGCTTGGCTTTCGAGTGGCGCCTACAAAATAGAAGTTTCTAGCTTACGATTACGATTACGATTACGCCTGCCATAGATATTGAGCACTTTAATCGGCTTTATCAAATAGAAGACAAATGCAAACCACGGTTGCAGCTGCGCTTAAGAATTACTGTTGAAAGAAGTTTTGATCCTTGTTAGTCACTAATATAATAATAGGCAGGCACTATATCCTGATTCAATGACAGTAATTCAACATTAACCGTCTGTTTTAACATCAACAACACGACTGTCAGCTCATGGCTGCTGCGATTTTATTACATTATATTATTACTAAACTTTATTATTACTTCTGTGTGTTTTTTTTACATCTATGACCTGTAACCTGATCATATCAGCGGTATGTCACCTGGATTTGTCTTAAATTAAACGAATATACTTCAACGTGACCGAAATCAGAACATGAGCAGAGGAGTTGAATCGAATAGACATCTGAATTGAATTTTTATCTAAGCATCTCGATCCGGGGTCGTAAATCCTCCGGAATGACCTCCCCAAAATTTCAGAGCTATTTTTACACACACACACATATATATATATATATATATATATTGCATTAGGCCTACATCAAAGGCTTTAATAAACTGTGGTACCGTGATATTATTTAGCCCAATATAACAATTGTCTGATGAAAGTGTTATTCACTAATTTTATAAGAATAAAGCAAATATAGACGATAATTATGCTAAAAATGTGCTGAGAAAAAATTGAATGGGAAAAATGTGACGCGCCGCTGTCCGCCTCGAGTATGGGGTTGCCGTCCGCCTGAATGGCAATGTGCCCCCACACCAGAAACCTGACCACCCTCCAAAACCGGGGTGCTAGATTAAACACTTGGAATTTAATGAGGATATAGGCTACAGGAATAAAAAGCATGGTAGTCTGCTCTCTTTTCGAACGGAATCGTTGATAGTCTTACGGTCTAACCCTTCGTGGAAAATTTGAATGAGAGAGGGACGAAACAGTCTTGCAAATCGGCAAAAACTATAATATCGGGGACCGAACGCAAGGCCGTAGCTAAAGAGTGTTTTGGTTGTTTAAATGCCCCGAAATGAAAAAATGTAACAATTAAATGATGCGTTTACTAGCACACGATGTGTCATCGGATGTGAGAACTAAGATGATTTCATTTTTATAGGCTACTCTTATTCATGTGATATTTTACAGTAGATCATGCAACACCGCAATGATCGAGAGATCACGACGTTTCTCCAAACCACTTAGTCAGTTGATTTGGTTGCTCAATTGTTTGCTTGCACAAAGTCTGGGAAAACATCTCCCGAAATAGAATCCTGGCTACGACCTTGGTAACCGTCATAATATATATAATTACAATTGAACTCTTATCGAACCATGGTCTCGATATATGACAGTATTGTCAGTGCTGCATGCCAAGTGCTATTCTTGTTTCTTTGCGACCTGATATCCGAGGTTTGACTGATAGTCCCCTAAATCCGTTCTCAGTACAATCAATCAATCAATCCATTCTATCAATCGATCAATCAATCCATTCGATCCATTCGTCAGCGTCTGCGGGTCTCTGGTGGTGGCCTGTCGGTGGACTGAAGAGGGTCGAATGGTCGGGAACCAAAGTCTTTTGGGAGTGTCAGTCGGGTGTTGGTGAGCAACAGCCAAATGCATTGACCCGTTCTAAATGACAATCTGTCCCAGGCGACTACAGACATTCGGAGAATATCGCGCTGGCTCCTACCGATGCTACTGCTGCTGCTGTTGCTGCTGCTGCTGTTGCTGTTGCTATGCTACGCTCCACTGAGCAGAATCTCGCGCATGAATCACTGACGATAAGAATGCTTTTATCGCCGCTATCTGCCCACATAACTCCTGAAGCACCACCACTTTCACTCCATCCACGATCACTAAGATCCACTGGGATCTGGACTTTTTCCTAAAATATGGCCTTGGCCAGTGTATTCACCCAGAATTCCAAATGCATGTCTCCATCCTTCCTCGCATGCAGAGAGACTTGGGATCGGGCGTGGCTGCATGCAATCAGCTTCGATCGCTTCATTGTCACTGGAATAGCGCTGTAAAAAAGAAATTTTAACAACAAGTTCCCGCTATAGAGTCATGAACAGCAAAAAGTTCATCAATAAGCAAATTCTTCCAACACTGCAGCAAATAATGATGAATCTAAATGTAAATGCGAGACTCCGAGATTAACCAGCGCAGCATAAAATCAGAATCACGGAGACCAGTTTATTCACCGGCGTTATATCAAATCAAGTTCGTAGAAGCCGCCGGGGCAGAGCCCTGCGCCGGCCGCGCCGCGCCGCCGCCGCCGACATTTAGTGGGTGCCGCCGCCGCCGATTTTCTTGGGTCGGCGCGCCGACGCCGCCGCCGCCGAAAATTTGTCGGCGCGCCGCCGATGCTACTTATCAGTTAATTTTTTTGTTGCATTTTTCATCTCTTGCATGATTTCGCGAAAAAAAATTTGGTCGGTCAGTGCGAAATAGAATCTTTTTCTTATCTTCTTCGATTTCTCCTGGCACCACCGATTTTGCGTCAATGCAATGAAAACTATGATGATTATCTATTCGTTTTGACTTTTGGAAAAGAGCGCTTAACGTTTAAGCTGTTGTGGATTTTGTTATTCGATTTGATTTATGGCAGCAAATAAGGTAAAAATAACTACAGGCAGGCATAAGTGAATTGTTAGGCCGTGTATGCCTTCTTGCCTGATAAGTCTGACCATACGCTCGGATGGCAAAGAACAGTCTGCCCTCTAGTATTAGGATACACGTTACTATAATTTTACAATGAAGTGGCGCTCTGTCATTTTATGTAGGCGATTGGCCGCGTCTGCAGGCTTGCGATTCTTCTTGCCAGCCAGTTACCACTTTACTTTCCCGCCATTATTCATTCATTCCGAGAATTTATAAAAACCTGTTGTGGTCTATATGTGACCTTTCTGACCCAAACCAGGCCCATGTCGCAACACACTTGACCAAAGGCAATGACCAAAACGTGAAGACTCAATTGTTCAATTTTTTGTTTTTGACAGAAAAGGATAAATATATAATTTGTGGAAAAAAAACTTATTTCTATTGATATTATTGTTGAATAACAACTTGGAGCGGTTTTTGTTTCAGAAATTCAATGTCTTTTCCAGAAATTTTTTACTTTCCCGCCATTATTCATTCATTCCGAGAATTTATAAAAACCCAAAGAATTTTTGGCGGATCATATGGCAGGTCAATAGTAAAATAGGCAGGTAGCGCCGCCACTGCGTAAACGGTTCCTTAGCTTCTATTATTAGGCTTCGCAAGCTGGAGGCTTGAATTCGAAAACCCTGTCATGTGGTTTTACAATCAAGCCTTTGTAGAATCTTGTAATTGAACGTCTATTCTGAGAATAATTGCTTCTCGTGAACATTAATTTAAGGCCAGATAATTGCCAAAAATAATTGCTGTAACACTCATATCTTTATAATATACATGTAAGTTGTGATTAAAATATGCATGCGACGCAGGAGCACTAACCCACGACGCCGCGCCGCGCCGCGCCGCCGACGCTGACATTTCGAGGGCGCCGCCGCCGCCGATTTCTGTTGGTCGGCGCGCCGCCGCCGCCGACCAAAAATGACCGGCGCGCCGCCGCCGACACTTTCGAGTCGGCGCATGGCTCTGCGCCGGGGTTGTTCCGTCTGTTTAAGGGCCAGGTCAGAATCCCGGGGGGTGGATGAAACCTTGGAGACTGCATCGTGGTGCCCTGCCTTTTATTGCATCGGTGGAATTCACTGCATGCCGTGGGAAACTAATACCTTTAGAGAACGCGAGCGATTATTGTAATCGGTAGTAAAGCATGCAGTTGGATGGGGTGGGGTGGGGTGGGGTCAAACATGGTCGGGTTGGGTCGGGACCATCCTCCTCCTCGCCAGCCTTCATCACACCAGTCGCATAATCCGGCGCGGGGATGCTCTCGGTCCGCATCCTCTGGTTGCCATGGCGACCGTCCTCATTAGCCCATCGCAATTTATTTCTCGCAGGCGCTAACGACCCATCACCCATCCTTCACTGCTCCCCATTGTTAACGACGGCTGCTGCGGCGGCGGCGCTGGACCACATCCCCGTTCATCCACCCACCGTCACCCCATCCATTGGCACACACCACCACCCCATGACATCAGTCAAAATCTAGACCTGTACACATATAAAATGTATATGCAATTCTACGTATATATGTACATCTTTATTTATAGGCTGCATATATGTATATATATATACGAAGATATTATTGCATATATTATTAACAGAAATGCGATATAATTGAACGACGAAAGATGTATCTGCTTGGTTTGCAATAATGATGAAAAGAGACATGCCGTTCGTATATACCTGTCGCGTGGGTCTCTATGCGTGCGAGTATACTATGATTAATATGTGTATACGCAGGTATAACGCGATGTGGAAATCACTTTTAAGAGGTGCTATAGAAATAGGTATAGGCCTACATGCCTATAGAAATCTGGATGCGTTGGTCGAAGCCTTCGTCGGTTTCTTCCATTGTCTCAATTTGCTGAGCTATATAAATAATTGTCTTGACGATCACTTATAATATTATCACAGGTATACGTATTTGATATTACAGGTAGCCTAGGCCTATGTATTTGATATCCTCTCCAAAGTTCAATGCATAGATCTACAGCAACAAACGATTCGAGGTCATAAATATATTTTTACCCTCAAAGCCTTAACTGGAGACTCTAGAAATGAAGAATAAAAGCTCGAATTCGTCATTTCTATGGCTTAATGAGTTTTTTGTGATGCTCGGGATTGAGATTGAAGATCAGAATTCCAGAATCCATATTTTGAAACCTAATTTGACTGCATGCGGCATGTATGCTAAAACAATGCGTCAATACTGAACCACCTCCCAGATCCGTATACACTATTTGACTAAAGCACCTGCGCTCTGGTCCACCACTTGCTTGAAAATATTGCCACCAGTAGAGAAGGTTTGACACCTCTGGCATTGATGAATCCAACCCCTATATAGATATGGAATTAAGCAGTTATTGCGGTGAGCATTGATGACGTGGAAATCCCATTTCGATCGGATGAAAACGACCTCATAATACTTCTGCTGCATCGTCATCGTCATCGTCGTCGTCAACAGCTTATAAGAACCGAGCAGACGTTGCACGCACCGTCGTTCGAAATAAGAAGACGGCTTTCGCCATCGATGCAATATGCAATGTCTGCAGAGATCTCTGACCCGCGAGAAAGTCACGGGCTTCCGTGGAAGAGGAGGAGGGGGAGGAGGGGAAAGAGGAGGAGGAGGGGCAGGAGCAGGAGGAGGAGGACGAGGAGGAGGAGGAGGAGGAGCAGGAGAGGAGGAGAAGGAGCAGGAGAGGAGGAGGAGGAGGAGGAAGAGCGAAAGAGGACGAGGAAGCGGAAAATAAGATGAAGGGGAAAGACAAGAGGGAGAAGGCAGAAGAGAAGATGGGAAAGGGTGGAATAAAAGGAAGAGAGCAGAAGCAGAAGGGAGAAGGAAAGAGAGAAGTTGGACAGATGAGGAGGGACGAGATAATAATAATAATAATTGTAAGACGGGTGATGGAGCATACGCAAGAGAAGAAGGAAGCGGTAGAAGGGAACACAGAGCCAAAAGAGGAGGCAAGAAAGGCTGGAGTAGGAAGATGATATGCAACAGGAGGAACCAAACGGGGAGGATGGAAAAGTCGCTCGTTTCCAGGTGCGGGTATGTGTGTGTCTGCGTGTGTGCGTATATGTGAAAGTGGTGTGTGTGCGTGCGTGCGTGTGTGTGTGTGCGTGTGTGTGTGTGTGCAACTGCGTCTGCTTGGCATCTGCGTTTTTGGCCGAGTGAGAATTTTCCGAGCGCTAAATTGAATGTTAACCCGATTGGCTTTTCGTAGCCTACGTGTGTGACTGCGATCGGCGTGGGTGGCGCAAGGGGAGAGGTGGGACTAGGTGGGGCGGCCGTCAGCAGACATTAAATTATCGGCAGAATTTCCCTGATTCCTTTGCTTGCAAGGAAGTGGCCCCTATAAACAGTTGAACTGGAGCGCAGGGAGTGGCTGACTGAATGAGAGACGATTTCGCACGGATTCAAGCAGACCTCCTCTCCTTCTCCTTCTCCTCCTCCTCCTTCTCCTTCTCCTCCTCCTCCTCCTCCTCTTCCTCCTCTTCCTCCTCTTCCTCCTCCTCCTCCGCCTCCTCCTCCTCGGTCACCTTTGTGTCGATAATTCGCCTCGACACGAAGGAGAGATTTCGGATTTCTGCATGGAAATGGAAATAGAAATGGAAATGGAATCGCCTGTTGTCTGATGGAGCCGCATTATTACGATGCCTTCAGGTCACGCATTAAAGACAGAGAGGGCTAATGGTTCTGCGGTCTTTTAAATCCTATATCGTGATCACTTGTACTCTGGAAGTGCCAGTCCCAAGCCTGGCGAAAGCAGGAGGGCGACGCTCGTCATCTTTGATGGGACTCAGCGTTGTTAAAAAACAAGTGTTTGTAGGCAGGACCAATCAGAGTCAGCAGGACATCACGGTGGTCGATTGGTTGCCGAGATTGATCTCTAAAGTGGAATATGTTCCGATTCAACTTTCCTCTCACGCGGAATTGCCATTGGCATTAGATGGGGTCATGTGAGCTCTGTATGGACCCACCTGGCAGTATGGGCCCCGCGTATAGACTGCACGTGTATGGATTCCGGCGTCTTCATACAGTCTTGTCATTACCATCATAATTTTTCATGCTAAGTGAATCCGATGCATCTGAAGGTCATTAGAATGCATCTGAAGGTCATTAGAATGCATCTGAAGGTCATTAGAATGCATCTGAAGGTCATTAGAATACAGCTGATGATCACATTATTGTTTTCTTTTGATGCACATCAGCATTGCATGTCAACGAACCTTTTGTGAGATTTGTTGTCGAATTTACGGCCGCCTTTTATAGGGCACTGCTTCGTGTGTGGTCCTTCGGCGGTTCGTTTGATGTTCGTCCTATAATCTGTTGTCTTGCTGCCCCTCCCCCCCACCCCACCCCACCCCATCGGTGTAGTAAAGTGTTAGTGTATACACCGTCCGATACTCGACACGAATATTATTCCATCGTATTTCTCTCGCCATCTCATTGAATCTGAATTGCTTTTCCGCATTGTATACTTCAAGGTTTTTCTATTCATTCAATTCATTCAATTCCTCTTTGCATTCGTCCTTCCTCTCTGCTGAACACTGCTGACCGCTGCTGACAACTGCTTGCTAACCACTGCTGACCACTGCTGACCACTGCTGACCACTGTTGATCACTGCTGATCACTGCTGATCACTGCTGACCACTGTTGATCACTGCTGATCACTGCTGATCACTGCTGACCACTGTTGATCACTGCTGATCACTGCTGATCACTGCTGACCACTGCTGATCACTGCTGACCACTGCTGACCACTGCTGACCACTGCTGACCACTGCTGACCACTGCTGACCACTGCTGACCACTGCTGACCACTGCTGACCACTGCTGACCACTGTTGACCACTGCCGACCACTGCTAACCACTGCTGACCACTGCTGACCACTGCTGACCACTGCTGACCACTGCTGACCACTGCTGACCACTGCTGACCACTGCTGACCACTGCTGACCACTGCTTCGTCTAACTTCTCCATCTCTTCGTATTTCTCTGTCTGGTATAGATAGGTCTAAGTTTCTCTGTTCGTCCTTACGTCTGTGTCCTGCCAGTGTCGTTCCTTCTTGCCTCTTGTTGCCCTCCTCCTTTATCCAGGTTTGGGACTGGCGCTGGCAGAGTGCAACCAGTGGAAGAGTTTCTTCATGCCTCCTTCGTATTCATTCATTCATTATTAGAATTTATATAGCGCCCCTTCAAGAAGTACCCAGAGGCGCTCCCAGCCCAGCCACGGCAAAAGAAAAAAGATTTAAGGGATTTAAGAAATAAAGATTGACTGGTCAGGTGGAGGAGATGGATGTTAGGAGGGAGGTCATTCCAAATTGACGGCCCCACAACCGAGAAGGCTCGGCGCTGTCTGGTAGCCAAGCGAGCCCGTGGAGTATACATGTACCTCAGTATATATTCCTGACTCGCTGTTTCATAAGCCCCTCCTCCATCTTGCAGTACTACCTGGCTCTTGTTATCCCTCCCTCCTGTATCTCGTCCATCTATCGTATGTGCAGTCACTAAACGTTTCCTTTCTGCTTAAGTCTGCATTTTTTCTCTTTAATGAGTTTAATCCATTCTTCTTTCTTCTCCTCTTCTCCTCATTTTTATACTCTTTGCTTTTGCACTGCCTCCCTCTCTTTCGTTTCATTGCAATCGCACCTTTCCTTATTTATGTCCGCCCCCACCCTTTCATAATTCATTACCTCACATGATTTGCTCTTCCTATAGGCTTATAGTACGATTTCTCGCGCCATCCTTTCAATGTCGAAAACAACAAAATCGGGCTCGCTGTCGTTGTTTTTGTCGTCGTCGTTGTTGTTGTTGTCGTTGTTGTTGTCGCTGTTGTTGTCGTTATTGTCGTTGTTGTTGTTGACAAGATTCTCTTTTACTGCATGTCGTTAATGTTGACCGCATCAACTAATTAAACGTCGCGTACAGCATTCAGATTTTAACGTTCACTTGACCTTTCATCAGATTCTACCATAAAACCTTCTTTCCAGAACATGGTGCATTGCCCGACCAGCAGTTTTTTTTAATAATCAGTTCTACGTCTGTACTAAGAACGTCTGCCAAAGGAGTCCCCCTCCTCCTCGTAGAGCCTGGGCAGCTGATGATGTGAGTAGACCTACACGTTAGTCATGCGAGGGGGAGGGACGGAGTGAGGGAAGGTGTGATGTGGGTAGCAAGATGGCGATGTGTCACCGTGGTTTCGACTGCAGATCCCGTGACAATTCTTCTTATGACGTGACGCAAATAAGTGCGTTGCGATTGTGAAGCAGAGAGACAGAGACAGAGACAGACAGACAGACAGACAGACAGACAGACAGAGAAATCGACGAGATTTTACATCGCATCAGATTGCAGCAGGCGGAGACCTGTCAGAGGCTCTCAATGTGCTTCCGTATTGATATTGCGCTGTAACTTTTTATGGCATTGGTTTTTATTCTGGACGCGGCCAACGAGGGCAGTGCACAGCACTGCACATAGCGATTCCGTCCCATTGGGTCTCAATCACGAAGATCCTGAACCAAATAACCTACCGTGGATACGATGATTACATCGGACACTGTTGAGCCCATGCAGTGCACCGTGCAGTGCACCGTGCACTGTGCGGATGGACTGACTGACTGACTATGCTGACCGGATTATACGGCGTATACTCTCCTGCATATGAGCTAATCGTTTGTCGCCTTCTGCGTAATCGATACGGGAGCTATATAATTATATCAACTCGTGGCCATCGTGATGGGTCAATTTTAGTGGCGATTCAATGACAAGATCCGAACTCAGTTCTGAAATGTCTAGCAGAGGCGTGTCAGCTCTTTTGCGACGTAACTTGAAAGGCGCTATATCAAGTGATTAGAAATACTCGTTCTTCTGTTCATCTATCCATCCATCCATTTAGACACGCATACCTGCATGCGTATGCAATGCATACATTCATAAGCTACATGTACATTGTACATGCACACGTAAGTGACGTAACTCGGCATACATTATGTTGAATTTTGGAGTTATCCCTAGAAATACCAGGGACCCTGACCGCATTGACCTCACACTGCTGACCTTGACAGGCCATGCATGCTCTGAGACTCGGACAGAGACCGTCGGTTGTGTTGGCTGCAGCTGAAGAGCGAAGTGCCACTGGGTGACCGTATCACCAGCCAGCCCTATGCTTAGATGGCATGTGTGAGCGGATCATGTGAATATTCCACGACCTGTTCCTTGTCTTAAGTATACGCCACGATAAAAATAACAATCAATTGAACTAATGAAACCCGTTCTGCAGTATCGCTGTCTGCACCTTTCTCTTCCAATGTGCCCATCTCCTTACCCCTGTTCCTGCCCCTGTTTCTGTCCTTTTTCCTGCCCATGTTTCTGCTCGTGTTTCTGCCTCTGGTCTTGCCCCTGTTTGTTCCTATTCCTGCCCCTGTTCCCGCCCCTGTTCCTGCCCTTGTCCCTGCCCCGTTCCTGCCTGTGTTCCTGCCCCTGTCCCTGCCTCGTCTGCTGCTGTATCTCTCCATCTGTCTCAATCTCAGACACAGTGTTGCATAATTTATGCGAATCGATTCATATCTCAGACAAGAAAAAGTCTCGCTCACTGCTCTGCAAACGACAGAATCCGCTGCTGGCGTGCACCGCTGCAGCCGCCTGCAGCAGGACCACTCACCCATCCTCTGCAAGTCGTTGAGAGACCAATAAAGGTAACATCACATAAACATTTAAACATTGCATCGAGACGCATTCTCGGAATTCGTCGTTCCAGCGCCTACGCCGCAGTCTCGAACTGTCAATCGTCAGAGGTACCTGCCGAGCGCAGCGGGTCTCCCTCTGCAGTCGTTATCCGGGTAATTGAGGTCATCGCCCAATAAGAGAAGGCGTCACTCAAACCGATGGAATTGCCGGGAAACAATAACAGAGTAAATTTCATCAGCTCAGAAATAAGAGCGTGGCATGCTCGAGACCGTGCAGCACGCCCGCCATGTTGTTGCTCAACGCCGTCCCGCTGCTTGCCAAGGGGCAATTACCGCCGTAGTCTCGTTTAAACGAGAACGCCTCTGATTTAATGTCCATAACAAATCGACCACCACACCTATCTCTTCCCGTCGACCACTGGAATTTGTGTTGAACAGGAGACTGCGCGTGGTTGCATGTCTGTAATACATTAAAATGCTATATATATATATATGGCATATATATGTAGAGATATATATATATGTATAATTATTAGCATAGTACAACGCAATGCGATGCATTTCATTGCAGCATGTTGTAATTAAAACCGTATTATATAGCAATGTACCATATTATACGGTGTTATTCAGGATGGTGTAATCCATGAAAATGCATGCCATAATTATAACGCAATATTGAACAACAAAGAGAAAAATACAAAAAATAAAATTCATTTCGTTGCAACGTAGGAAGCTACAATTCAATTTAACAAACTATAACACTACAGAACGCAACATGACATCATAATGGAATTGTACAAACAATGCAGTAGCTACGATACAAAGCAAAGTAATACAATAAGATGATTACATCAAAGAGATATAGGCCTAGGCCTAATAAATTATCAACCAGACCCACGCGAACTTTACTTGATTTCTGTGGCTATTATTTGCGGTTTTGACAACTCTCTGCACGACGAACAACGCAACGCTCATCAATAGGCTGGTGCCCATGCAGTGTGTAGCTCTGAGTTGATCTTATGGATTCAATTGCGATGGTGTTGTTGTTGTTGCGTGTAGTGTTGTTCGACGTGTCTGGGGGTAGTCGTCGGTGGGGGACACAGTGTTCCTTCGACTTCTACAGCAATAAGAACGCCAAGATGGGGTCGTTCTTCTCACCGAAATATCCTCAGAACTATCCAGCTGACTCCAACTGTCTGTACGTCTTCTATGGAAAACCACAGGAAAGAATCGCAATCGTCTTCCATCTCATTCAACTGGAACCCATCGATGGAAGGCAAGCATCGATATACTAATGCCATATAAATGTACTTTTAATATGCTGTATTAATAATAATAATAATAATAATAATAATAATAATAATTATTATTTTTTTTAGCGCCCGAGGTATAAATGATCCCTCAGGCTTTAAAAACAATAAATATTATTGTATATTTTATCTATTATTATTATTGTTCACTTTTTTTAAAAATTTACCCGAGGTATCTTTAATCCCTCAGGTTTAAGATATTAATAAGAAATTTTAACTCTGGAGTGGCCATCCGAGTCAAGATCAGGGAGAACATTATTATTATTATTATTATTTATTATTATTATTATTATTATTATTATTATTATTATTATTATTATTATTATTATTATCATTATTATTCTGTTATTACTGTTATGTTACGTTTTGTCCTGATGTAGCCTATACGTCAATTCCTTCAGGGACTTAGTTATTACGAAAGTAGCGTGTCTGGAACGGTTACACCTCGTCTATGTCCTTTCTACTTTTAGCAGCAGCAGCAGCAGTAGCAGTAGCAGTAGCAGTAGCAGTAGCAGTAGCAGTAGCAGTAGCAGTAGCAGTAGCAGTAGCAGTAGTAGTAGTAGTAGTAGTAGTAGTAGCAGCAGCAGCAGCAGTAGTAGTAGTAGTAGCAGCAGCAGCAGTAGTAGTAGTAGTAGTAGCAGCAGCAGCAGCAGCAGTAGTAGTAGTAGTAGTAGTAGTAGTAGTAGTAGTAGTAGTAGTAGTAGTAGTAGTAGTAGTAGTAGTAGTAGTAGTAGTAGTAGCAGTAGCAGTAGCAGTAGCAGTAGCAGTAGCAGTAGCAGTAGCAGTAGCAGTAGCAGTAGCAGTAGCAGTAGCAGTAGCAGTAGCAGTAGCAGTAGCAGTAGTAGTAGTAGTACTAGTAATTGATGTTGTTGTCGTCATAGGTGCTGCTGTTGTTGTTATGCAACGCCTTCGATGTCCTCCTATCAAAGGCTAATCAGATGCCATACATATATATATACATATATATATATAATATGTATATATATATATATATATACATATATATATATATAATATATATATATATATATATATATATATATATATATATATATATATATATAGTTGTCTCTTTCTTTATATCGACCTCGTTGACCTTTCCTCTCGAGATCTGATCGTCTCAGACTTTGAAGACAATTAATAGAATGATGTCCCATTAACAGCAGCAGCAGCAGCAGCAGAAGTTTCTTCCTCCTCCTCCTCCTCCTCCTCCTCCTCCTCCTCCTCCTCCTCCTCTTCTACCTCTTCATCGTGCATCTATGGCATGATTATAATTTTATTGACGATGATGATGACGTCGACAAAGATGATAGATGACAAAGATGATAGATGACAAAGATGATAGATGACAAAGATGATAGATGACAAAGATGATAGATGACAATGAATTTCGTGATGACGATAAACAGATCGTGACACTGAACCTGATGACCAAGTCACCTTGACGGTGACAATGGTCAAATCTACCATTGACCCACTGGTGTCTGGAGTCACCAAGTATACCCATCTGAGAGCGGTCTGAGAGGTATGGTTTAAACCAGGGAAGAGGGGTTGTTCAAAGGCTGAGGAAACGTCAAGATGGGCGAGAAAAATTGATGAGAGCTGATATTAGTAAAAGGCCATAATAATAATAATTAGGCTATAGCCTAATATTATCATGTCAGACTGATGAGATAAGAGCAGTCTCAGTGGAATGTTGGCCTCTAAATGCAGACTACATCGAAGGCAGAACACTCGCTTGTTTGAGGTAGGGAAGAATAGAGAGAGTGAGAGAGAGAGAGAGAGAGAGAGAGAGAGAGAGAGAGAGAGAGAGAGAGAGAGAGAGAGAGAGAGAGAGAGAGAGAGAGAGAGAGAGAGAATGTAATGCACATAGCAGATGTCACAATGCTGTAACTTGAAGACTCAAATCATTGTGTTCAATGCCACGACGATTTTTGGCAATGTCTACAGCTTCCTTGTAGATTCTTCGATATAGATTTCGGTAATTGACCATTTCAAGTGTCATCTCCTTCACCCTCTATTTCTTTTCTTACAGTTTGATTGACGGAACTAACAGGAGTCTATTGATAACATACTTATCTCTAAGTGTTGATCAATTAAAATGCTGAATTACTGCTCAAATTACAAATCTTCAATGAGGGAGGTTCGTTTCAGAGTAGAAATCTTATTCCAATAAGCGTTCGGTTATTTTTATCATTTTAACGTTCTAAATTAATCGCTCATTGAAGTTCTTGTTTAAGTAGAAGTTGGAATGATTAAATAATTATTGGTTAAATTGAAGTTGGACCAATCAACTTACATTAGAATAACGTTGATGACCAACAATCAAATAAGAATAAGAAGTTGGATTGATGAAAAGAATTCTTGCTTTAATGTTGGCTGGCTTGATGAAATAATTTTTTGCTTAAATAGAAGAATTGATGAACGGAATTCTTCCTTAAACAGAAACTGAGTAAATAAAAATTGTCACTGCTTGAATAGAAGTTGGAATGATGGAAATTTGCAATTTGTGAAACAAGAAGTTGGATTGATGAAAATAGGCTAGTTGTTTTTTGAAACTAGAAGTTGGATTGGAAAAACAATATTTACTTAGATATAAGTTAGACTGATGACAGCCGTAATGGACACTGGAATTAAATGCTATGATTATATTCTAGCTAAAGCGTGGCAACGACGTGCTATAAAGCGCGCACAATAAAGTAGGCTAAAACGATAAATTATCTTATAATTATTATAACTGCTCAATTATTTATATCCTGTGCAGCAATTGCTCTCTTGAAGTTAATGTGCTATAGTGACAATTGAGTTAATTCTTTGCTCGCAATCATGACCAATCAACGTACATTGAAATAACGTTGATGAACAACAATGAAATTAATAAGAATAATTATTTCCGTTGAAAGAAATATTCTTAGTATAATTACTGGTTTGAAAATCATTAGAATAGTATCGTCTCAAAAGTCGCGAATTACTTGAATTATTTTACGTCGCTGGTTCTTGATCGTTATTATTATTATTACCGTATATGCACGGACCTAACTCGATCGGACCAAACGCCTAGCCTTCCAACCAGACCAGACCAACCAGACCAATGGGCCAATTGAGGGTCAAGGACTGACCTTGAGCGCCACGGGAACTGATTCTAATCCGTGGCTGGACAGAGCTCCACGGAATCCTCTATCAGGACGGAGATTGTCACCGAACACTTTGTTCTCAATCCTCCACCTTCTCCTCCTTCTCCTTCTACTCCTCCGTCGATAAACGGACGGAAGGAGGAAACAACCGAATCGGAGAGTCGGTCGGAGAGTCGGTCGATTGGTCGGTCGGCCGGTCTCTACATGTCTCTCTGTCTCTGTCTATGTATCTTTGTCTCTCTGTCTGTCTGTCTTTCTGTCTATCCGTCTATCTGTCTGTCTGTGTCTGTGTATGTGTATGTGTCTGTCTGTCTTTCTCTTTCTTTTTTCCCTCTCTCTGTCTGTGCCTCTCTTTCTCTCGCTCTCTTTCTTTCTTTCTTTCCTTTAATTGTCTCTGTCTGTGTATCTCTTTCTTTCCTTTATCTGTCTCTGTCTGTGTCTCTCTTTCTCTCTCTCACTTTCTTTCTTTCTCTCTCTCTTTCTCTCTCTTTCTTTCTCTCTCTCTCTCTCTCTCTCTCTCTCTCTCTCTCTCTCTCTTTCTCTCTCTCTCTCTCTCTCTTTCTTTCTTTCTTTCCTTCTTTCCTGTATCTGTCTCTTTGTCTCTGTCTCTGTATCTTTGTCTCTCTGTCTATCTGTCTATGTCCGTGTCTCTCTCTTTCTCTCGCTCTCACTTTTTTTCTTTCTTTCTTTTCTCTGTCTCTCTGTCTCGGTCGGTATCGTGGGAAATGGTGGCCGTTCATTTCGCCGCCGATCATTTCGTCGTGTTCATTTCGTCGCCGATCATTTCGTCGAAAATCATTTCGTCGCGTTTCATTTCGTCGCGTTCATTTCGTCGTGTTCGTTTCGTCGTGTTCATTTCGTCGAGTGTTCATTTCGTCGCGTTTCAATTGGTCGCACTCATTTCGTCGCGTTCATTTCGTCGTTTTCATTTCGTCGCAAATCATTTCGTCGCAAATCATTTCATAGGGATGTCTCTGTGCGAAACCATAGGCCTATAACTGCCAGATGTGTCAAAATCATTTAATCATTTAATCGTATTCTCGATATTTCTAGAGCGCCCACAAAAGCAAGAGATGTGCGGACGTTAATATATAATTGCTCTATGAATATTATTATATTTCTGTTTAACTCAATTTACGCGTTTCAAATAATTATGTGGAGATTGCTGCGTTACAGTGAATTGGCATATCACATACCATCTCATTTAGAACATAATTATGTGTTGGAAAACAATGTCATGGCACTTTCATTGTATTCGTCGCAGTTTAAATCGTCTCATGTATATCGTCGTCAAATAAGTTCGTCGATTTGTGTGTCGCCAATCAAACGTATATCTCATCATATCATCACGTCATTACTGAGCAGCAAGTAACAAACAAACGCCTACGATTACACCGAAGGCATAATCAAATTGCTACCAAATAAGCTGTTGTGTTTAAAACGCGACGAAATGATTTGCGACGACATGAACACGACGAAATGAACACGACGAAATGAGTGCGACCAATTGAAACGCGACGAATTGATCGGCGACGAAATGAACACGACGAAACGAACACGACGAAATGAACGCGACGAAATGACACGCGACGAAATGATTTTCGACGAAATGATCGGCGACGAAATGAACACGACGAAATGATCGGCGACGAAATGATAGGGAACCGTGGGAAATTGGTACTTTGTTCGGTTTGCGCATTACCTGTACGGATGAAAGAACAGTCATTTGGAAATGACTACTATCTCCGCCTCAGTCAAATAATCTAAAAGCCCTTAAGCGCAAAGCGTATTTATACAGTGGAAGCTATAGAATAGAGCGAAGCGCCAGACAAATACAGACACGTATACGCCTACGAATGTACGCATAAACAGACATACAGCCACGCACACAAGCACACGTAGGCACACTCACTCTCACCAACACCCAATATGCAATTCTATGTATGTATATATATATACATATATAGGCTATATATACCGGTACTGCTTCTGTGGCTATTGAAGAGTGGGTGATGCTATGCATACTAATAACAGCAGAAGATCGACTTATTTGAGAATCCTTTTCTTACTAAATCCTCCTCCATCTTTTCCTCTGCGTCAAATCCACATCTGTCGTCTAATTTTCTTCCTCTGCTGTTTCCTTCCTTAAACTCTTCTGAAGGAAAAGGCGAAAGAATTTCTCTGCAAATATATTCGTCCTTATAAATTTGTCTAACTCGTCATTTTCCTATTATTATTATCCTCAAAGGCGTAGGATACGGAGTCAGATGGCCACTTGATCCAAATTTTGAGCTCTCCTGTTTTCGGGTAAGTAGGCTGCAGCATGCGCCGACAAAAGATGCTGAATAAACTAGACCTGTTAGAAGTTCAACATTCAGTAGCACACCGCGCGACCTCCCAGCACCAAATAGTAGCCTATAGCTATAATACTCATAGGCGTACGAGGCGGGGTCCAGGGGCAAATGCCCCCCAAATTTCGGGCAAAACTGGTTTTCGGGCAAGCAAACCCGGGAAATGACTAAAAAAAGGTCATCAACTTTTTTTCCCGGGAGAAAGTTTTATTTTCCACGAGATTTCAGGATTTTTTCGGCCAGAAGTTAAATCTTTGCCCCCGACTGCTGAAATCTCCCCTTACGCCTATGATAATACTAACTCGCAAATAACTATTATAGGCCTATTGTTACTTACTTACATAGCCTATTTATGGAATCCAACATGTGAGCTGGGTACCGACTTCAGTAAAGAATTAAATGCAGGTTGTTGCAGACCACTTCTCGATCCCATTTTCGATCTGGGTGTGGGTTTCGGCTATAGACGTGTAAGCTATACGAAATAAACAATAAGCAATCATTGTCTCATTCCCTATATAATACGTGTTCTATATTCGTATACGGTTTCTTATTGCGTTGAAGTCGACCTCATCAACTGATCCTTCGATGTCCTGACACAATTGCATAATTAATTAAATCGAACCAGTGAAATGAACCAAAAATATCTTGATCAGTTTAAACGGTCTTACAACTTGATAATATATTGCAGATGCTGCATGTTCTGACTGTACGACGTGTACGTATACATGTAAGTGAAGGTATACGGGGATCCAAATCTGATGAGAGATAAAGTAAGTAAGTAAGTAGGAATATTCTTTAATTAACCACCAGCAAACGCACAGTAGGCCTAGTTTACAGAGGAAATAAATAATAGAAAACATTTATGCAAAGTTAAACAACATTCGCATAATAAAACTTCTTCAGGCAAAAGAATCAACTCTAGGAAGGGTTAGATTGTGTGGCCTTTGTCGAGTATTGTATGGAGTGACCTTATCAGAAGGGAGGAGATCGTGAAGAATGTGACAAAGACTTAAGAGAATAGAGCGGAAAACTCTAGAACAAAGTTCGTCAAAACTAGGAAAATCGGCAGGAAGGAAGCTAGAACGGGTCAGTTTTCTTAAAAGACCGTTAAGACGTTTTCGCTACATTGCGTTGGCAAATCCCCACCAAACATGGGAAGCATAAAGTAATCTTGCAATGGTAGTAGCTCTAACAACGTCAAACAGACGTTGACCATGAAGGCCGTGGGCGACTAAAACACGCAGAGCAAACATGGATTGCCGGGCTTTACAACATATTCTGTTAATGTGAGATCGTTTCCGATCGTTTCTGTTCCAGTTGTTCGAGCAGTCCTGACTACATCGTCGTTCGAGACGGTCTAGACAATTCGTCGCCGGTCATTGGTCGTTTCTGCAACGACCTGACCCAGATCAGGGTCACGTCGACCGGCGAGAACCTATCCGTTGAGTTCGTATCCGATAGCAAGAAGCAACGCCAGGGATTCTCGGGTAGCTTCAGTTTCAGCAACCCCGAACAGTCCCTGCTGGATGCGGCCACCATCCAGCCAACCATCGCCACCGTTTATCCACCTGGAAAGGGAAATCCGGACGGTAAGACACATCACTCTCCTACTCCTCCTACTCCTCCTCCTCTTCCTACTTGAAGCAATTTTCTGCAATAAATCTTCGGGGTCGTCCGATGATATTCTGGTGTCTATCTACAGTCGGATATTTAGGAGTAGCTACTGAATCTTTCATCTCAATGTGATAATTTATTTAGATGCATAATTTTAAAGTCGATGTCTCTTTCACGGTGTTGCATATACTGTTGAATTCTTGATGACACCATTAACACACGTGGGGCGCGGTGGTGTAGTGGGTATACGTTCGTCGCATTGCAACCGAAGGGTTGCAGGTTCGATTCCACTTCAAGTCGTCGCGTAGGGACCTTGGGCAAGCCGTTCACTCGCAATTGCTCAGCGCTTCGGGGTGAAACTCCGATGCAGTGTCCGCTCTGTAATCGGAAGCGCCTCTGAGTTGAGAGTTTGAAGGGGCGCAATAACAAGTGCACATACAAAACATGTGCATGGGCGAACTAAAGTTCTTAGAAAAACACATTTTAAGTATATATAAACGTACATTTGAAAGCAAGGTTTTCGAGAAGTTCTTGGTCTACACTGACTCATAGAGCTGTCTTAAGTGAATTTATGAACAAATGCATACATTATGTAGGTCCACACGTGAATACATTACACACACAAACACATACACAAATAGGCCTATTTGACATACAAAATACACACCACACCTGTAGCATACACACTTAAGGCTTACTTGCATTTCCTCTTAACATAATATGCGCATTGTAGGCTACAATGTAGGCTACATGCATTCACAATTAATTAGGCCAATTCTGATGCAATTGTTGGGCTTATTTCCTATTTTCCTACTCAAATCAGAGTAGACTGATTGAGTCAAACAACGCATACCATAATATAAATGGAGAAATAAATAAAATAAAAATAAACCATAATAAAAATTCTCATTTCCCTCTAACGACAAACATTGAACATAAAAAACGCTATAGTAAAAATGCAAATGAAGCTGAGAACATAGAAATGAGGTCTTTCTAATTAATCTTCTAACTGCATGAGTGTGTGACTGATTTGATAGCATTCTGTAGAAATTACAAAATCCATTACTCTCTTATCGCTCAGTCCTGCAATGTGTAATACATCATCAGCGATGACTTCTTTGTCGTCTCAATTCAAAATGATTTTTCCACTTTGCATCGACAACGTGTAAAAGAAATGCGTCACTGTTCGCCATCATTTTTTAGCATGTCCATTGCGCACTCAGTTGAGTAAGCTTCATTCAGTCGGTACAGTGTTATTCACACTCAGCTTTGTCGTTCTAACTCAATGGCTTCCTGTTAGTAAAAAGCAACTTTATATTTGAACTATTCTAACATGCATAGTTGCACACACTTACATACCTACTTATACATGCATACTTTACATACATAGGCCTACATGGGGCGCGGTGGTGTAGTGGTGACGACGTTGCATTGGAGCCGGAAGGTTCGTGGTTTGAATCCACCTCAAGTCGCAGCGTAGGGACCTTGAGCAAGTCCTCACTCGCAATTGCTTGGGCATAGCCTATATATTATAGCCTACATGCATGCATACTGTAACATATATAGGGGCTACATAAAAATATATGCATACAAATATATATATATACATGCATGCAGTTTCCCACGTGCCACACACAGACACGCACACATCCATTTACGTACAGTGTAATATGCCTGATATAATCTTCCACTATCAAACGAAGCAGATTATACATGCACTATCGTTATGCATGCTACAGTAGGTCTATAATAGCCTACATGCGCAACATATATATACATATACATATATATATATAATATGCTAATAATCTAATCTGTATAAATATATATATATATAGAGAGAGAGAGAGAGAGAGAGACAGACAGACAGACAGACAGACAGAGACAGAGACAGAGACAGACAAAGAGAGAGAGAGAGAGAGAGAGGAAGGGATGGATGGATGGATGGATGGATGAGGATGGATGGATGGATGGATGGATGGATGGGGGAGGGAGGAAGGGACCAAAACAAACGAGTATCATAAAAAATCTCTTTCTTTGTCTAACTCTCCAATCGTTTCATCGACAAAAATAGCGACATCGCTCCGAGACTTCAGTCGAAGTGATTACTACGCTGGAAAAAGCGAACCGAATGGAATGGCAGACAGATGGATGGGGAGCTACGGGGGTGGGGGGTGGGAGAAAGGGGCGGTTGGTTGGGGCAATAAATACACGAGAGGATGACCCACAGACCGAATGTCAACGCCGATAGGAGACGCAGTTTTTCTCTCGTGAACCCTATAACCTTCAGCGTACCGGAACTTTTCCAGTCGACGGTGATGATCTCTGGAAGAGTGGAAGACTGGAAGACTGGAAGGTCCCCTTGGACCACTGCCGGACCACATGCCAAGCAACGGAGACGGCGGCGGTGCAGGCCTTCCCATCGGAGCAACGTGCAACGTATGTGCAACGAGACAACAGATCGATCCAACGCCGACCACAGACCTATACGACGTTCATTCGCTGTAGCAGAATCGATCAGAAAACCATTGATGCGTTGATTAACCATCGGAGCAAAAATCTCTGACGGCGGTCAGAGAAAAACGTTTGACGAGGAAGGAATGACATCGATCAATACAGCATGCACGATTGCAGGCGCTATAGAAGTTCAACAGATTCAAACTGTTTTGATAATTCTACAAGTTTATGCAGTTGACGCTGCTTCAATCGATCAATCGAGGTATAGACCTAGGCTACTGTAGGCCTATATGTGGGTTTATTTATACAATGTGTATGCCTGTAATTATGTAGGCCGTGTACAGGGGAAAAGATGTCCATAATTATAATATTATGGTTATAATATGAAAATTACAAGCAAATAGGCCTGTAAATCGATTTCTAACATTTCAAAAACCATAATTATATCCTGTGTCTAGGGACCAATGCGTGTAGGCCTAGTCTGTCTTGTATAGCCCTTCTTTGCCACTATTAGACCCATAGGCCTAGTAAGGTTATAACTTCAATCTAAAGACTGGTTCATTAGTTGGGCCTATATTCTGTTCGTCATGATCTAAGATTAAAATAAAGACGACTAGGCTATTATAATTTCTTATTCCAACTGCACCGAATATTGGGATCTTTTATCTAAGTTTCGGTCGTAGCCTAAATACGGCTAGAGCCAATAGGCCTATTATAATCTAAACGGCGCAAACAAATACCCTATTAGTCCTACCCTATTACCCACTCAAATACCTTCGCCATCTCCACTTCAGTTCGGCTCGAAGATGTTCACCAGACGTTCATGCGTCAACATTAGAATATTCTTACATAATGATCTGAATTAAGTTTCTCATCACATTGTGCTGACAGAAATCCTATTAATAACCTCACCAACATGCAACTAATTAATGACACGATTCCCCACGAAGCACATGACTGAGTCTCGCACACAACCCATGAAATCAAATTATAAATATTTTGCTTCTGCGCAACCTCCGACCAGCTAGCGTATGGGACGATCTCAACTTCTTCCAACGTCTTTTGTGTGCATACGGTCAAAGCGTCGTCCATTGTCAATAATCTCGCCAAACTCTAATTTATCCCTTTAATCACTGCCATCTGTCACCGCGTCACCTTCCGGTTATTGGTGATTAATTTCCGGTTCCGCAGCTCCTTATATGGGCCATAAACGAAGCTTTCCGCTGCATGAGGAGGCAACGATTCGATCGCACGCTCTGCAGTGTGTCTATATACTCGGACGACGCCATTGTAGAGGCAACGTCTGCAGCGTGAGTTTACGATGAACACTGGACGTAACTGGAGTGGACGGAGATAGAGATCCGCAATTCAGTGAGCGGTCGTCGGTGCCTCCTGGGGGACGTAGGGACGGTGGACAACGACCAGACCCTGCAGGTCGACGAACGACGACGACGACGATGGAGGCATTCGTAATTGTGCGGAAGTTGTTTGGCTGAAGAACGGTGGACGTAATTAATCGGAGATGTGATTGGCTGAGGCGGAAGAGAGAGATACGATGGGTGGTAGATGTCACAGCCGACGCCTCCGGTGACCGGCCAGTGATGTCTCTTTCGCTTACCCATCACTACTCACGCCTCTCCTTTCCCTTACTCCTGCCTCCCCCGCTCTTCGCATAGCCTACAGCTCGATCTACTATAGTCTACTAGGTCTATGTCTCCTCTTCTTTGCCAGCTTGTTTTTTCACCATTCCGCTTCGTTTTCCCGTTTTCTGCCATTCTTCCCTCTGGTTGGATTTCGTCATCTTTTATTCATTCAATTCTTACTTTCCTTTCTTCCTCTGCCTTCCATATTCTGCACGAATGATTGATTATTTTATGTTCTGAATGAATGATTGATTATTTTATGATCTGAATGAATGATTGATCGATTTATTCTCAATCTCACAGATTCTCTTTCTGTTTCACATTCTTCTTTTCCTCGCTTCTGCTTCATCATTCGTTTTCCATGGATTCTTCCATCTTTCCATCTTTATTTCCATCCATCCATCATTCGTTCGTTCTGGTTTGTTTGTTCATTCATTCCTTCCGTCCTTCCTTTCTTTGCGCCTTCCTTTGCGCCTTCCTTCTTTCTATCATTACTTCCTCCTTCCTTCCTCCTTCCTTCCTACATTCGTGTATTCGATCATTTCGTAAAATTTGTGGACAGCGCAGCGTGTGTATGTATATATAATATACTCCTCCTCATATATATATATATATACATGGCTCATTGCAGTGGCCAACCCTTCTTCCTTCTACCACCCTTTCCTCTTCCTTCTACGCATCATCTTCCTCCTCCTCGTCCTCCTCCTCCCCATCGTCCTCCTCCGTCCACGTGGTCTCTTCGTAGTTCTCATTGCATGCATAACAAATGGCCGACTAAACGTCGTTCTCTGGCGTCTCTTCTCTTCCAACGACGAACATCCATCGCACAACAACAACTGCTGCACGGATACGATAATTATTTACTATCAGGACGACGACGACGATGGTGATCATGGTGATCATGGTGATCATGGTGATGATGATGATGATGATGATGATGATGATGATGATGATGATGATGATGATGATGCTGCTGCTGCTGCTGCTGCTGATGATGATGATGATGATGATGATGATGATGATGATGATGATGATGATGATGATGATGATGATGATGATGATGATGATGATGATGATGATGATGATGATGATGATGATGCTGTTGCTGTGCTAATGCATTGAGGTCGGTGTCATCAAAAAGAGTGACTCACAGTGACTCGAGTCGCATGGATGAGGTTTTGCAGTTTGTGGACTAAGCTTATAGTAAAACTAATACCTAATAGGAAATATCAACGATTAACAAACATTGCTTACTGGCTACGGGTGTGTAAAAGATCGATGTACAGTTTTGTACACAAGTTACTCTGCAGTCGGTCTCAGCATGCAGGCATTAGTAACCCTACGGCTTTGGTATATGATCCTTCTCATGGCACTTCTGCATGGTGGTCTATCCGTTCTCGGTATAGTCGCCTACTTGATTATTTACAATCTTCTTCGCCCTCCCTCACCAACAAACCGCACAACCAAACGAACCAATTTGGGGCATTGTTACAGCAGGATGCCAACGCTACTCAACTCTACGTTGATTTGCCAGTCCAGATGAGTGGGGCAAGGTCAAACGTGAAGCTGCCTTTGGTTTTTCAGCATCCGCTGTTTGGCCGTAAACCCACTGAATCCACACTGAATCCACACTGAATCCACACTGAATTTACACTGAATCCACACTGAATCCACACTGAATCCACACTGAATCCACACTGAATCCACACTGAATCCACACTGAATCCACACTGAATCCACACTGAATCCACACTGAATCCACACTGAATCCACACTGAATCCACACTGAATCCACACTGAATCCACAATGAATCCACACTGAATCCACACTGAATCCACACTGAATCCACACTGAATCCACACTGAATCCACACTGAATCCACACTGAATCCACACTGAATCCACACTGAATCCACACTGAATCCACACTGAATCCACACTGAATCCACACTGAATCCACACTGAATCCACACTGAATCCACACTGAATCCACACTGAATCCACACTGAATCCACACTGAATCCACACTGAATCCACACTGAATCCACACTGAATCCACACTGAATCCACACTGAATCCACACTGAATCCACACTGAATCCACACTGAATCCACACTGAATCCACACTGAATCTACACTGAATCCACACTGAATCCACACTGAATCCACACTGAATCCACACTGAATCCACACTGAATCCACAGGGCATTTGGATTTGTGGCTCACTAACAATAATTTTTGACTATTCCTTCTGTCAATCCAGCATTGATTGATCTTCCTTCAAAGAAGCGATCATCGCTGTTTCTCTGCTATCAAAGCAACTGCTAAAACAGTTGACTAAGTTTTTCTCATTTGTCTGAACAGCATTTTCTTGTATTGACCTCTTACGCCGTAGATTCTTATAGTTAATATGTTTCTATCGTTTCAGAGCAGCGCATCACGTAATGCCGTTTATTTTACATAGACCTGTCACAGCGTGTATACCGTTCTGTCTCCTCTAATAGCTAAACGCGCCTCTAATACACGCCTGCAATCTGTAGTGTGCAGAAGTAGGTCTGTCATCATACGATTTAATAACAGTGCTGCCTCTGTTGTCTGCCAAAAAGCAATTTGTCTTATTTCCTGTTTTTCCCGTTGTTAGTCTGTCATCGGAAGAGAGAAACGCACTTCTGCCTCATTGTCACCTCTTCTCTCCTTTTCTCTCCTCCCCTCTTCTCTACTCTTCTCTTCTCTTCTCCTACAGTTGCTGGTGTTTCTTCTCTTCTCTTCTCCTACAGTTGCTGGTGTTACTGTCGTCAGTTTCAATCTCGCGTTACACGACTCAGATTGGACGCCTGACAAATTAAAGTATTATTAAACGTATTGCTCAGCGATTCGTCGTTGATCAGTCAGATTGTTTTTGGCACGCTATGGGGCGCCGTCGTGACGATTGTAGATCGCTCACGTAGACCGCAGCTGTGAGGTGACTTATCTGTTCTGCCACACCATGCAGCGCCGTAATCTCAATTGTAAATCAATTTCCTATGGCGCGCGGAAATATATTTTGCATAGTGATGATTTTAATCTAACGCCCTCATGCGTACTGTATGATGAGTTGCTTAAATCGACACTCTATAATGCTTTCTATGGGGTGCCGTTGGTCAAGATGATCTCTTTTTGACCCGTGCACTTGTCTGATCGATGATTCGAAAATTTATGAGGAACCGTTGGTTTATTTATTGTAATTGACTATTGGATGACGAATGCGGGTATTTTTCGCCTGCAAATGCATGAACATAAGCATGATTGGTATATCGACACTCATAATGTGGCCGTTTTGGGTCCTAAGCATTTCGGATGCACTATAGTTCGTCCAAGGGTGAGTTTTGTAGTCACACCCTGGATCGCCAACCGAAATTCCGGGCTCTTGGGTAGAGCAGTCACTAAACTATCTTTGGGGTCTCTGAGCAAATTTAAAATTGAGACAAATAGACCTAGAAATAACAAAGTGTGGGTAGGAATGCATGATAATGTAGACCCCTATACATTTATGACTTGATCTGTGTAGGAGTGTGCGGGCTGGTTGGGAAGTGTGGCGTGGGAGATGATGACCAGAAAGACTCTTCACACTGCACACACAGCACATACATGCATAAATATAATATTATATATCATATATATAATTATAATATCGCGGGTGCATGATGACCAAAGCCATACGAAGATTGTTGTCTCACATGCAGAAACGCCACAAATCTTTCTGTGCGGTTCTAGAAGTGGACGATGTTCTTAGCGTAATTTGAGTAATCAAGATTTCTGTCATCATTTGTTCTTATTTCCCCGGAGTTCGTCCCATCTAGAACCGATTCCCCTCCACTGCCTCCCCTCTTCAGCATAATTTCCCGGGGGTCGGACGCCACCACCGCCACCGCAGACTCCGTATCGACTTAACCAATCGAGAGGAGAGTGAAGGATGTAGGCTATCTATACTGAAAAAACAACACACTGTTCCTACATAGACTATAAAGCGCAACCGACGCTTAGGCTATCATAGCAAACTGCTGAGTTTCAATAACTGTTCAAAGGATTTACACAATGCTTTAAGAACAATTATGCTTTGTCGAATCTTAAATAGGCCTAAAGACTAATGAGCCGGTTGAAACATTATGGGTCACGAATAAACTATTCGTTTTCCGCTTGTGTGTAAGGCTTTGCGTGCATTTCTATAGCGCTAGAATCGTCACCTTTTGAAGTCTGAACAGTTGCACTTAGCCTACTGGATATTCAAACGTGACTGCAATCTCTTAATTAAGAATTATTCATATATTTACATAATAATTATGTGAGTATTTATGTTGAACCTTTTAAATATCTTCACAAAGCCAACATTCTTTTTTATATTTGGTTGTCTTCAGTAGCGGCGCTAAAGGGCTAGGGGGCTAAGCACCCCCTAAAAAAGGTCATCCATTTTTTTCCATGTAAAAATAAAATATTTGGACGATTAACCCCCTTTACCCCCCCCCCCGAAATAACCGTAAAGGTACGCACGAGGTTTGACAGACAGTTTTGCGGATTATGAAAAAGAACCATTTTCGAAGATTTCGATCAAATGACTAAAAAATGGTCGTTCAAATTTTTGACGGCGGAAATGGAAAATTTTCTTCGGATTTTGGTCGATGACTAAAAAAAAGGTCGTCAGAAATTTTGGCGACTGAAAACTGAAATTTTTTCCCGAAAATCCAGCCCCCCCAAAACGAAAATCCTGGCGCCGCCACTGGTTGTCTTGTTTAATTCAACGGATTATGCATGTTTCAACCATATAATTCTTTACCCTACAATGAAATGCGGTTAGTAATTGGTCAGTTAAAGAATATTCTTATCTTATCTTATCTTATACGCACACGCTGTGCATGTAAGGCTACATCTGAACAAGTCGATCGTCTTTAAAGTAGGCCTGACCCACTAAGGCGGTAAGCCTTGGTAATCTAAGAGATTGAGAAAGATGTGTCTTTAATGAAACATGCACGTTCTATTTCTTCTTCATTAGCTGCTTAATTGGTTGGTTTATTGGTTACGAAAGCGCGCTTTCGTGCAAGACTTGTTTTGTTAAAGCGCGTTATAAATACCTAGCCCAATTGTATTGTATCGTATTGTATTGTACTGTATTGTATTGTATGGTTACTTGACTCTGATAACTGATTAAAGAACTGACTGATCGATTGAGTGAGTGAAATTTTGATTGACTGACAGATTTACACCAATAGATTTACTCACGTGCCTCGGATTAATAGCTTATAGACACGCGCTGCAGCAGATGTCTGACGTTAGTTACTCATCATCCGCTATTAATAATTGCACGTGTAGCCTACAGCGCTAAACTGTCTCCTTCCAGCTTGTATCACTCAGAAAACAGACTCTTGTCTCCTCACGGTCTGGAGATCAGTCACTGGATTATCATCCATCCCGTGTAGCATAGATCCATGTCCTCTCTCTTCACCACATTCGCGTCTTAAAGACGGTTACACGGTCAAACGGGTGTCTGTCTAAGTTATTAATTTTAAGCCTTATAAATATGCGTGTCTAGCTGTCCATGTTACGCCGTGTATTATTTAGAAGGCCTGTGACAGACGTATACGATGGCAATTGTTACAGTCAGAAAGTCTGTCTTTGTCTTGTGACAGTAATAATAATTATTATAATAGTATTGAATAGTAGCCTACTGACTGACTGAATAGTGTTTTCTATTTGTTTAAGATTTCGATGTCGTCCATCCGGGTGACTCTCCGGAATTGATGACGAGGACATCAGGTTAATTAATTAATTCATTCATTAATTTATTAATTTATTAATTTATTGATTTATTAATTTATTGATTTATTGATTTATTCATTTATTCATCCATCCATTCAATGTAGGCCTAATAAGAACATATGAGCTATTATAGACTGATGTCCTGCGCCCTTTAACCTTCCAAATCGATAAGATGATAATACTAAACTAGACCGAATTGGATTGAACTATATATAGACTGTTTTTGCATAGCGGTGGTCCGCAAGGGTTGGATCGGATCAGAGCAAAGCATACTGCTGCCATGGCAACGACTGTTCTTATGCTCCTTTACAGTGTGTGTGTGTGTGGGGGGCGGGGTGAGGTGAGTGCGCAGGTCACGCTCCGTTGAAGAAAGTTGATGCATCGGTTAAGCTGACAATCCTGATACGATCCCCGAGGTCCAACAGTTCTGCTGCCGTCTGTTTTTCTGCCGATTAGTATAGAAAACGATAGAAAAGCGATCATTACCGATGAGTCTCATCGATATTATTCTCATACTACGAAGAAGTGCAATGGACAACGTTCGGCTGAGATGGATGACACATGCGAGAGCGAGAGAGTTGAGCTGACATTCAGAGTCCGTCACTGATTCATGGCATATATTGATTCCAACGGTAAATGTAGACACGCAGTTTGTGAGCTATAGTCAGTCTTTGACATTATTTTAATTCCACGGATCATGGCCACCAAATTCTTATAGCAGGCGTTCTGAAGCAGAAGTTTACATTCGCTTCAAAATATCACTACCTGGTTGTAGTATTTTTTTTATTATTATTAGTATTTTTTGCAGTAATTTTTTTATTTAAGACATTATCATAGCCTGCAGTCATTGTATATGGCATATGCACTCATAGAGTAAGTTCAGTTGCATGTTTCTGTTGCAGACAACTGCATTGCATTTAAATTTAGAGATATTTTGAACATGTCACTATAATGTTGTCTTCCAAATCGAATTATTACTTCGCCTTTAAGTGCGTTCTTTGCTCAAGATTTTTAGAAATTATTATGTGACAACAGCCTCCGAATTCGAGTACCACTACAGGAGTACTGAAAGCAAGAAGGGTACATTCAGCTCACACGACCAGTACCCGAACGCGTACGCGAACGACGTGACAATACGACACGTTTTTCAAGCTCAGAAGGATGAACGGATTCAGATTTCGTTCATTGAGTTCGAACTGAACAGAGCTCACGAGGACGCCACGCAGAACGAGTGAGACGCCTTTCTCTACAGTCGTTTAGCCATTTATCCTGTTACGTATTAGCCATTTATCCTGTTACCTATTTAGCCATTTAGCTACTTAGCCATTTAGCCATATATAGCTAGCCTATATATAGTTGCCTTTCTGCTTTTTTATATACCGGTAGCCTATTTAGTCGTCGCTGCATACGTGCAGTAAATCATTTCATTTTTATCTTCTAAGGCTAAGCTATAATCATATGGATAAATGTGCAGAAATGCAATGTGAATTATTGGTTTACTATTATAAGTCAATGTTGTTACATGTAAGTTTACATCAATCAATTAATCAATGTATGAATAAATTATGTAAAGCTATGAATGCATAGGGGAAGCCGGGGTAATTTCGGCCATTTTTCGTATTTTGGCTATAAATTGAAACGGGTTGACTGCTAAAATTAAATAAAATCACAACTGAATAAAGCAAGATAGGGACAATATACTGTAAGGTTAATGTTTGGGAGAGAGGAAAACATTTGTGGGAAAAAATGTTTTTGTAAAGTGAATTTTTGGCCGGTTTTACCCCAGTATACGGGGTGAATTCGGCCAACACGATTAATTTGATCCTCACAACAAACCAGATGAGGTATATGTGGCGGTTCACACCGAAATCAGCATTAAGTCGCAAATTACACATCAGAGATATTTAGGGAATACCTGGTTGAATGTTTGTGATTTTTTAATTTTTTTTATAGAATTTAATATAAATAATAATTTTTTTAAATTTATTTTTTAATTTTTAAAAAAAAAACACAATGTAAAGTGTGAAATGATGCGTATAGTTATATTTTACATTAAAACTGGGTATATTGGTACAAAATATAAAGTTAGTGTATTAAAATTGGCACTTTGTACCATTCCTAACATCTTTGGGGTAAATTCGTCCACATGGCTGAATTTACCCCGAGCCACCCACCCTCCAAAACAATTTTAACGAGCATGGACCGCATTTTTGTATCATGAATTTGGAAAACAAATTCAATGGCAAAAAATATCGTGATTTGCAGAATAAAAAGCAAATAATTAACATTTGAACAAGATTACCTTAAATTCTTAGCTTTTACTGCCACAGAATGGATAAGTCGGTTATGCTCGAACTCATTTTTTTGGCTTTTAGCAAATTATACTCACATAAAAGCAAAACTATCTCAATAAACATACTTAGTATGATATTATACGCTAGATGGCAGCATTAAAATCTTCCTATGCCCACTGGTTTCTTTGAAATCACCCTGGCCGAATTTACCCCATGGCCGAAATTACCCCGTCTTCCCCTATACATGCACGCTTTCGTGTGTATATACGTAACTATGTGTGCATGCATGCGCGTATGTAGGCTATACGCATAGATGCATATCTGAATGCGTGTGCTCGTTTGCATGTAGGGCAATGTATGCATTCGTGTGTGTATGTGTGTACATATATATATATATACACACATACATATGTATATACACATATGTAGGCTATATATATATCTGCCTACCTACTATATTATGTGTATAATTACGTGTGTATAATTATGTGTGGTGCATTTTATGATCCGCCAATGGATCATATTTTACGAAGTAACTTTTACAATCGCGTGTGAAATCTTCTTCATTTATATAGCACCGTCGGTTCAGTCATGAGACGCTGGAAATCATTTTGATCGATCGTTGGTTGCTGTTGTCGAGGACAGTTGAAGGATTTTCATTAAAATACGCTACATAAATGCCACTTAAATTACATTAACCACCACACCTTACGTTATATTCTGCGCTGTGAATATCATAGAATGACGTCGCATCGCATCACATTCTGGCAGAACGCATTACGTCTCATTAGATGCAAATCATTTCGATCACATCGCATTTCAGTCGTCGCTCGTCGTTTCCAAGAAACGAGATTTTATTACATTTCCGTGTGTGTGTGTTTGTGTGTGTGTGTTTGTGTGTGTTTGCGTGTGTTTGTGTTTGTGTGTGTGTGTCCATGTTTGCGTTTCTGTAGCTTTGCCTTTGTTCTGCCTGTGACTGAATGTCCTTATCTCTGCATATCTGTGTCCCATGCATCCGTCTGCACGTCTACTGATCTATGCATCTGTCTGTCTAAATCTGTGCGTCTTTATCTGTGTGTGTATGTTTGCACGTCTGTTTGCATATAATCACAGACATATAAAAATATATTTATATACACCTGTTTGTTTATAATGATTCATATTCGTAGATCTGTACATAATATATATAGGCCTATATGTGTTTATGTGCATACGCGTTTGCATTCATATTGGCATAGGCGTAGGAGACGGGGGTCCAGAGGGGGCAAATGCCCCCCCAAATTTCGGGCAAGTCTGTTTTTTCGGGCAAATTGACCCGGGAAAATATTAACCAAACTTGTCAAAATTCAACGTTCATTAGTACACCACATAATCTCCCAGTTCCAACTTGTCCGAATGGAGTTAAATATTAGCTCACAACAACGATGGATAGCAGAAATTCCCGAAAAGTTCTCAATTCACGTTGGCATATTGCAAATAATGGCGAGAATCGCAACAAATTCAAGAGCTGAAATTTGCCCGAAAATCTTGCCCGATTCGAGTTATATAGATATTAATACACAACAACCATTGACAGCAGAAATTCCCGAAAAATTCTGAATTCACGGTAGCATTTGGTAAATAATGGTGTCAATCGTAGCAAATTCACGAGCCGAAATTTGCCCGAAAATTTCGACTATTCGTGCCATTTGGGGAAATTCACAGGCTCACAGCATTCAAGCCAGGTGCTACAGATCACGGAATTCACTGTCTGAATGACATCGAAATTTCTTCTATATCTGGTCATGGGACAAAATAGACACAATAATCGTGCGATCATCAATATTGAACGTGCAGATCTTGTTCTGCTCTCTGAGAAATCTCCGATCTTTTCCTTCTCTAGATCTTGTCAAGTGTGCAGGATCAGGGTGTTAACTAAGCACATTTCCAAAGGCACACGTTCCACTTATTTTCATTTAAGGTGTCTCATGATCTCTCGCCGTTCTGTCCCCACCCACTGGCTTCCTCTCCGTGCTCACATACAATCTAAATTCCTCACTCTGATCTTCAAGGCTCAGCGGGGTTTTGCCCCAATTATCTGACCGCCGTTATACTATATATAAACCTTAACTAAGGCCTCATTGCATGAGCCTCCTCTAACCGTTCACTTCGTTCATCCAACAGACTTGACTCTTGTTTCCGCATTATAAAACTGCTATGGCTCAGTCTTGATCATTTGCCTCAATCAGTTGGTCCTTCTCTTTGAAATGAGCTTTCTTCTTGCGTTCGCTCTACACTTTCTCCAGCAGTTTCCCTTCTTCCTTCTCTCCTCTTAAAACCTGCCTCTTCGCGTGTGGTCTTGCGCACTATTAGCGCCTCTAAACGGTTCACCCAACAAGATGCGCAATTGCGCATGGGTAGATGATTAAATATGACACACTTCAAAACAATGCACAATTATGAATTTAATCAATTGCTCGTGTGAAGGTTGACAGTGGTTGTGGTAAAGTGTCAGGAATATAATACATAGACTACACAGGCCTAATAACTTTGCGCATAGGCCTAAAATTACCCACCCTGGTCTCTATAATATGGCTGGGTCCAGGGTATTTGTTCCTCTGCCCCTTGTTCCTGGGTGTGGGTGCAAGAACTGAGGTGGCTATGTGTGCACGACGTCAATTATTCCGGGTTTGTTTTCGGGCAAAAGTAAAATTTTTGCCCCCCACTGCTGAAATGTCCCCTACGCCTATGCATATTGGCCATGTCTGTCTAAACGTGTATGTATGTCTAAGCATGTTTAAGCATGTCCACTCGTTTATTTGTTGATGTGTGATTGTATGTGTGTGTGTGTCTGCGTATGTGTGTTCAGATGTGAAGGTGTTGATTCGGTGACTGTGTGCGTTCAGATGTGAAGGTGTTGATTCGGTGACTGTGACGTATGTGTGTTCAGATGTGAAGGTGTTGATTCGGTGACTGTGACGTATGTGTGTTCAGATGTGAGGGTGTTGATTCGGTGACTGTGTGTGTTCAGATGTGAAGGTGTTGATTCGGTGACTGTGTGTGTTCAGATGTGAAGGTGTTGATTCGGTGACTGTGTGTGTTCAGATGTGAAGGTGTTGATTCGGTGACTGTGTGTGTTCAGATGTGAAGGTGTTGATTCGGTGACTGTGGCGCATGTGTGTTCAGATGTGAAGGTGTTGATTCGGTGACTGTGTGTGTTCAGATGTGAAGGTGTTGATTCGGTGACTGTGTGTGTTCAGATGTGAAGGTGTTGATTCGGTGACTGTGTGTGTTCAGATGTGAAGGTGTTGATTCGGTGACTGTGTGTGTTCAGATGTGAAGGTGTTGATTCGGTGACTGTGTGTGTTCAGATGTGAAGGTGTTGATTCGGTGACTGTGTGTGTTCAGATGTGAAGGTGTTGATTCGGTGACTGTGAGCATCATCATCGATGGTCGACCAAGGGAGATTGGCATCTACTGCGGCACGAAACGACCTCCGCAGCTGATGAGCAACGGTCAGAGGATGGACGTCGTCTTCACCAGCCACAACCCACTCGCCAAAGATACCAAAGGATTCAGAGCCAACTTCAGCTTCGTCACTGGTATACAGCTATTATACATCCTCTCTTTGCATTCACACTTCTTTGTATATGTAAATTTCCCGTCTAATGAACCCACAATAATTGCCACTATTAGTCATCGTGCATTTACTTAGCGCCATTTCTCTAAAAAAAATGACAAGGAATGTATCGATGGCGCGAAGAAGTTCTGCATTTAAGAGATGCTCCAGGTCATTAAACAGAAGCCGTGACCCAACTCCGAGTTATACATGCAGATCCTGAGCAACCACTCTGGCAAGTGCAGCGCCAGACAAT
>OX457036.1:80914004-81134004 GCA_949752735.1 Lumbricus terrestris | reverse complement strand
ACGCAATTTAGGTCCCTCAGTCTACCGTGATAGCCTAGATTCAACTCTCTTTAACAATAAGCCAACTTCGGGAAGCGAACCGCGGTCCACACACGCTCTCCAACACAGAGATGCACAGAGGTGTGCAGACACGCTCGAACCAATGTAGGAGTAGCACCAGGGCTTAAAGTGTGGCTGGACGGTCATGGACGGCGTCCATGCACTTATTTTAAAATATGAACGCCGTCCTGCCACTTATTGGCCAGCACAGTCTGAAAAGGTAAGCGTGTCCAGGCGCTTCTTTTGGAAAGGTAAGCTCATAGGCGTACGGGACATTTCGGGAGCGGGGGGGCAAAAAAAATTTTTTGCCCGAAAAATCTGACGACCTTTTTTTTTAGTCATCTGCCCAAAATTTTCTTAGGATTTTCCCGTCCGAAAAATCTGACGACATTTTTTCCCCCTGCGTGCCCGAAAAATTCCTCCCGTACCTGTTTTGCCGGTAAAAAATTTCGAAATTTTTGCCCGAAAAACACATTTGCCCGAAATTTGGGGGGGCATTTGCCCCCCCTGGACCCCCGCCTCGTACGCCTATGGGTAAGCTTATAGGCCCTAATGGGCGTCCAGGCACTTATTTTCCAATACTTTAAGCACGGCTCGAGTAGCAGATAGCGATACTGTTATGACGAAGGTCATTACTCATTTAAGTCTAGAGCGTTGTCCTACTCCTCCTCCTTTACCCAGTCCCGGGTATAGCACTGCTCCTTGCACAAGGGCACGGATTGCAGTGGCGATGTTAAACTTGTTTAGCTAATGGGAATAGAGTATTTATGTTTGTGTTCGTGTGCGTGCGTGTGTGTGCGTGTTTGTGTGTGTGCACGCGCGAGTGTGTGCGTGTGTGTTTGTGTGCGAGTGTGCCTGTGTGTTTGTGTGTAGGTGTAGGTGTATGATAGGCGTACACGCGCGCGTGTGCTGTATGGGTGAATATTTGAAAACCGGTAATTTTAGGTGCTCCATACAAGACAAAAAAAGTTGTGATTTTTATTGTCAAAAGTTACATAAATCGAAGTGTAAATATAGTCCTAAGATATTAAAAGCATGATTCATAACGGATATGGCCTAGAACCCCCATGAGCATCGTTTTGAAAATGGTAGGTCTAGCACACCATGTCAACACCGCAACCGCATAATGTCAACACCGCAACCAATTAAAAATGTCAGTAAACAAGCTGAATAACAAACATTTATTTGCAATTTAATAGTCCAATAAAAACTGCATGACATGGAAAAAAGTAATATAATGTGAAATGAAAATGAATATCATCAGATTATCAGAAAAATTATAGGAACAACATAAGTTTAGGCGCAAAAATGTCAACACCGCAACCGAATAGTATCAATTCTAAACTGTCATAGAAATAATAATCATGTAATAATAGTGCACATAAAAGCTATTGCATAAATACATAAGTAAGCCAGCCGTTATTAACAAAAGCTTAAAATATTTATTCTGAATAAAAGTTTAGGTAACAGAAAGCAACAGTCGGTTTGTCAGCCAATGTCAGCAAACTGCAAGACATAAAATAATTTAAATAAAGAACATCGGACCCCAGCACCAAAGACTATACTTTGTTTCATGCTGCTGAAATGCAGTGTATAAGCCAGCTATTTCACATCATAAGAACTGAAACAGCAAGTAAATAAAAACTGAACACAGCATAACTGCTTTAAATAATATTACAAACCAAATTTTAAAAAAAGCAGGGTATGGTTACTGAATTGGATAAAATTTGACTTATATTTAACTGGTAGCCAGACTCTAGACTAGGCCTACTACTGGAACAGTGTCAAAACACAATGGTTACTCATGTTAAGAGTCACTGAAACCCTAGCAACTGAGTAAGTGTCAAAGCCGCGACCACGAAGTCACCACCGCGACTGCCTGCTTTGGTTGCGGTGGTGACGGTTGCGGTGGTGACAAATTGTTTAAAGTTTAAATATTAGGCCAACCCCGCTTGATGAGCGTACACAATGATAGGTCCCGTCTAATCTGTACTTGCTTGCGATTTGATACATGACAAAAATTTTTTTTTAATATGTGTGGTATGCCTGCATTGTTGGTTGCGGTGGTGACCTTCAATAAACATACGCGTGATGGTTATCCGACATTTATTCCTAATAAACCGTTTTAAATTATCGTAAATTACATTTACAATACGGGATCGGCTAGTGAAGATGCAGGAGATGCAATGTAGCAGTGCGCAGGCGTAATCAACACACGCGAGGCAGTACTAATAGGTGTGCACCAGCTGCGGTTGCGGTGTTGACATAGAAAATTGAAAGTATGTTACAGACTTTTGAAAAAATATTTAACACTGAAAACCTATCCCTAAAAATTAATTCTGTACCCACTATGATGAAAAATTATAATCTCTATTAAATGTTCACAAAAGTTTGTAAAATTATTAAAATGCATTATCTACTACTTGGATTTAAAAATAATGAACCTACCTTGGATACAGGTTGCGGTCGTGACATTTTTGGCTTTTCTTTCAATAAACCAATATAATATATAAATATTAAAATTTGGTTTTTGAAGGAATAGATCTGCTCAATAAATACCTATTTAATGGTGTTTCGCTTTTCAAAATAGGCTATGTTAACCCGATTTTTATTTAGCATGCTGAAACTTAAAATTACCGGTTTTCAAATATTCACCCGTATATGCGTGTGTGTTCGTGTGTGTGTGTGTGTTCGTGTGTGTGCGTACGTGTGTGTGTGTGTGTACGTGCGTGTGTGTGAAAGTGTGTGTGCGCGCGCGTGCGTGCGTGTGTTTGCGTGTATGTGCGTGTGTCCGTGTGTGTGTGCGTGTGTGTGTGTGTGCGTGTGTGTGTGTGTCCGTGTGTGCGTGCGTGTGCGTGCGTGTGTGTGTTTAAGTGTGTATGTAAGTGTGTGTGTGCGTGTGTGTGTGTGCGTGCGCGTGTGTGCGTGTGTGTGCGCGTGCGTGCGTGTGTTTGCGTGTGGGTGCGTGTGTGTCCGTGTGTGCGTTCGTGTGTGTGTGTAAGTGTGTTTTGTTGTCTGGAAAGTAGGCCTATGTTTCAGTTGAAAGTGAAAAAAGCTAATGTAGCCTACTTCTAGGACCTGCATTGACATTCAAGACACAACCTGTGAAGCAATGATTTTGCTCGTTTCGGTTTAACGCCAGTAGGCTAAACAAGTCTTGTAATAAACCGTCTCTCGTTCTCGGTCGTTAATAGAACTACTGAGACTAGCTGAACCGTTAATCCCTAATCATCGTTACTTTAATCGTAATCGTAATCATAATCGTAATCATGGACTCAGAAGCAAAGCGCAAGACACCAGCTTATTCATCAAGTGGAGTTGTCAAGGCTTGAGTTGGGGAGTCCGTTTGCGATCGCCTGGGAGAATTCAACAGTGGATGGAGACAGTGGAGAGTCTTCACCGAATGCAGCGGATACATTTGCACTGTTGACGTGAGGATGGTGTGGTCCGTTATCACAATAACCTTGAATAAAGGATCTAGAAGCATATTATTTTTAGTATCAAATCATTGTTTAATCTGTGGGCCTACATTAATTCAGTGGAAATTGTGAGATTCTTAATTCATTCAGAGGACTTATGTAGCGCTCCTCAACGATACCTACTCTGAGGCGCTCCCTGCAACCCAACTTCGGCGATAAAGAACAGTTTTGAGATGCTTAATGTTGTATCCGATATGTTTATGTTTATGTGCTTTTGTTTAAGATGTTACGACAACACAGAGAGTGACTTCGTGGAGTTGTCCAACTTCAACATCGAAGTCCCCGATCGAAAGATGAATCGTCTGTGTGGAACGAAGGATCAGCATCAGCATCTGCATCACAGTGGACTGGAAGCCAAGTCAGACGGAAGCTTCTTCCGCGTCTCTTTCAAGTCGAACAGCGCCTTCGATGCCAACGGATTCGAAGCCTTCTACCAATTCATGAAACCAGGTCAGTTAACTATTAGCACATTAAGCAGGTCTACATAGGCTATATAGTATATACATATGTATAGATACTTACAGTATATAATATATTCTAGTGTAGGCCTACCTTGATTTCTTGATCATCCACATTTATCGCCGTCGTCATCATCATTATCATCATCATCATCATCATCATCATCATCATCATCATCATCATCATCATCGTCGTCGTCGTCGTCGTCGTCGTCGCCGTCGCCGTCGTCGCCATCGTCATCGTCATCGTCATCGTCATCGTCATCGTCATCATCATCATCATCATCATCATCATCATCATCATCATCATCATCATCATCATCATCATCATCGTCATTGTCGCCATCATCGCCATCGTCTTGTTATTCGCATCAGCAGCAGTAACATTTTCCCCGGAAAATGAGGACATGCCTTTATTACAAGTAGGCCTACATACAGAATATTACACATGTATAAAAAGTCTCCAGAAACAATAGTGACGTTGACATCGTCGGTCTTGCCATGATCACCTTTGTATTTAGCATCGTTGTTGTGTCGCATCCAACTGTCTTTTCCTGTCATAATAACATTGCATTGTTGCCCTGTTGTATCAGATTGCTGCCGCTCAGTGTTTACTCTAGGCATCTCTGGGTGGGGAGGGAGCTCCTCCTTCCCGCCCCTCAGGAAGGACATTTCCCCTTCCCAGAACAAAATGTAGAGCAGCTGTTTACGTGTACATAGGCAATATTTCCCCACCCACCTCCAGAAAATTATATACATGTACGCTTCATTTCTCCCCAAAATTGTGCAGTCTTGATGAAAAAGGTCGTCTGAACAAGTCTAGCGGCCAAAGGGTCAAAGGTCGTCGTCGGGGTCGGGCTCAGTGGTTGTCGTACGCCCAAAATGCCCCTCCCCCAGAAACGTGAATCCCCCCACCCCGAAAGTGGAGGACCTATAGACTAAACACTGGGTGCTGCTGCGTGCAATTGCATTTATGTAGCGCTTTTCAATGAACAAACTAATGAAAGGCGCCCTCTGCATATTTGGCCAATGCGATCTTAGTCTACGTGAATGTCACAGAGAACTAGATTATAATTATGTCATCAGTTATTATAGACCCCGCAAGAAGCACACATTAGAAGAGTCCCTGCAGGCATGTCCATTGGATGGGCACTCTCATATGGGACCATGCAGAAAATGGGCAGAGGTCACAAGTGCTTACTGTTGAGCCCACCCTGGTCAAACGAAAGGATGTTCGTCAACAGTTGACAAGTAGCATGATGATGATGGTGATAATGCTGACGATGATGATGATGATGAAGATGACGACGACGGCGACGACGACGACGACGATGATGATGATGACGACGATGACGGTGATGATGATGCCGATGATGATGAGGAAGAAGATGAAAAAGATGATGATGATGATGATGATGATGACGACGACGGCGACGACGACGATGATGATGATGACGACGATGACGGATGATGATGCCGATGATGATGAGGAAGAAGATGAAAATGATGATGATAATGATGATGATGATGATGCCGATGATGATGAGGAAGAAGATGAAAATGATGATGATTATGATGATGATGATAATGATGTTGTTGATGATGATGATGATGATGATGATGATGTTGATGATGATGATGATGATGATGATGATGATGATGATGATGATAATGGATGATGTGCTATCGTTTCAGAACTGGTGGCACCGGACAAGAAGGCGCAGGTTGACTCCAGATCATCACTTACTCTGTCACCGTCGTTACGGTTGACTGCCGCCGCAGTCACCATCTGCATCTCAGCACTGACTCTTTTACCATTCTACCACCGCTCTACCGTCGTCACGCGATAGGCCTCCCCTGCCAGTATGCCCATTGGGACCGCATTATTATAGGACCAATATTTCCACAATCCCACGGAAATGCTGGCAGGGTGAGCCATAGAATCTACACAAAATTATAACGATACTGCGTCTGCCACAACATAGGCCGATGTTATTGCAAGAGATATACGTGTACAACTGTACAACTGTACACGCAGTATATCAACGGCTTTCTTCAGACCGTTGGCGCTCGACTTAACTGCTAAATAACTGCTACGATTCACGCTCATCGCGTAGGCTTAATAATAGGCTACAACAGGTGAATAGCGTCTTTAGGCCAATCGTGCTTTATGTAAATGTTTGAGTGCTGCTATGGCAACGGATCCTAGCTGTCGACTCATCATCAGATAGGCCATGGGAAACTTTTAGGCATTACAATTGCTTATTTAGAAGTGTATTTTATTTTTTACTTAAGTGAGTGCTTGCATGGCCTATTGCTTAGAGCAGAGCTAGGTCGACCTAGAGCAGACCGCAGACCAAATCCGGTCTGTTCAGCCTTTTCTCATGGACCGGGCAACGGTTAAGGAAACGTACATTTTCATTCTTAGTAGGCTACCAATGGAACCCTAACCAAAACCCCTTATATCAACCTGTCTACTGCGCTTCAAAAAGTTCTGAGGGAAGATTATTAGTCCATTTTCTCAATTTAATTCTTCGATTTGGTGAAACTAAGTTTTCCATTTCACAGCTGGCTCTTCAAAACGAACTGACTGGTCTTCAAGACTGAAGCCGCAGTATATTTAGGAAATCTGAACTTTCAGGCAGACGAGTTTTACGGATTTCCTGTTGAAGTTTTGCAATGGTCGAATCCAATTATTATCCATGCAATCAATAAAAGCATGCATCATTGACTTAATTAAATGAGAGACGGAATTAGGTAACTTATGAGCATTTGCAATTTCAGTGGCGTCAGAACTAAACTGTCTATTGGTTCTCTAGGCCACAAATGCATATACAGGGCGGACAAAAAACCCTGACTAATGAAAAGCGTTTTTTTGTCACGTTTTGGTGGGATATATTTTGAATCGTCAAAAACAGTGGGTGGTCTTACTAAAAGTGATATAACTTTTGTTTGAAATAGTTTGGTGAAATTTGGCCATTTTAGGTAACTACGAATTGTCTTTAAGGCTGTAATAATTGATTAAAAACATTACTTCTGGCCAAAATATCAGTACAAACTTTAGGAATCTTTTTTGGTCCACCATGTGTATGATTATGATTAAAGAGGTTCAAGACCAGTTTACCCTTCGCTGAAATAAGTTGCTTGATGCTCAAGCAAATGGCAAATAAATCTGTTTTAATTTAAGTTTGTCTATTTGCTGCGATTACTTTCTATTACAGCATCGAACAACTCAAATATTAAACCGACACATGCCTACACACATGCACACACACACACGCATACATGTACGTGTTGTGCATTAAAGACTGGCGACGTATAAGCCGTCAATCGACTATAGTAAAATGAATAACAACAAGTAGAGAAAGCCCTTGCAGTTGCTCTCAGAGATGTAATCATCATCATCATCATCATCACCATCACCATCACCATCTTCGTCATCGTCATCGTCATTCTCGTCGCTGCCAACACCGCCACACTTTCACGCACCTTGGCATTTACCCCACCCTGTCCCTCTCTGCGGAACTGACTACTACCTACTTTTATTATCATCCAATATTAATATTATGATTCTTAACAGACGTCTGATCTTATTTAAAGATTCAAGCCTCAAAATTTCTGATTATACCCTTACCAAAAGAAAAACAAGAAAAGTAAAAGATGCCGTGGAAACCAACCAAAGAAAGATCATTCAAAATGTGAGGGAACAGAAAAAGTCCTCAAAGATCAAGGGACAACAAAGGTTAATAAAACACGTCCTTAAAAATGTAAAATCACAAAACCACGCCAAAACAATTCTTCCAGCCCAGGAAGTCTTACGATTTTACCTCAATTTCTGCGAAGAAATTGACTAAAACAACTTTGAAAACAGTTGATCTCTGATTTTATTGCAAACAGAAACATAAAACAGTTATTGAAACAAAACAGCGAGTTAGCAGTCTTTAAAAAGCAAGAAAACTGAGCTTTTATACATTTCTGCATTCATTACAAATCAGGCTCCAAAAACAAAACCCTAGGACTAGAACAACCCATGGGTGCTCTAGAACAGGTTCCAATTCTGAAAAATCACAAACTACCATTGCATAGCCATTGGTCCAATTTCCATTTTTAATAGTTCCCTATGATATGGATAAAACAGAACCTGTTGAAATTTTCACAGCCATAAGCTGGCTCAATTTAAAGTAATACGCAAATCATAATAAACACCGGAATTTGCAAATACCTTACATCCATTGCATTTCGTGAATACCAATGTAGCCAAATATGCCTGTGGACAACCAAATTTCAGACTATTGGAGACAGAATGTGAAACAATATACCTCCGCCATTGAAAACCATCGTGAACAAGTGGGAAATAAATTACAAGTATATACACATCGACCTGAAGACTAGATTTGGGATCCAATACAAGGGAATAGTTAATCGCACCTAATCACTCAAGTGAAATGGGTCAACTCAACGTCAAACATACTGAAAGCACTCATCAAAGCAACATCCCAGAACATCTCAAATTCAACAACGCTTCCAGCAGCATTGTCCAACAACATTGTTCTGAAGCTACATCAGTTCCACGTGGTAATTGCTTAACAATTGATATCACGCACAATATGTCTAATGTTATGTACTGCAAATCAATACAAGCTCTGGACTGCTCAAGATAATCTACAAATGGTGAAGAGTCTAGTTTACTACACAATTATAATCAATATATACACGAAACTGCGAAAAATTCTGAGCGCAAGTCTAAAGGAGGTCATCAAGGCTCATAACTGCTACATCAATCTTGTTATGATCTGGTGCTTGTAATAGCAAGGAACAGAAAGCATTGAATGACTCAATCTCAGAATATTATTTGCATTCGAATATCAGACAACCGGACTGGATGTCATTAAACAATCAACCAAAAGTATTGCCATCTTCTACAAGGTTTTACGACGGTTCCTTCTCTGTCTGTGGACCCACTGCAACTGCATGGAACAGTCTTCTTGACCATTTGAAAGATACACTTCCATAATGGAGACAATCAATTCACAGCTCAAGATCAACAAGTTATCATATGACTCTCTGCAATTTTTTTAAACCCAATGTCCTTTTTCAACCTTGGCAATTCTACACTATACAGCACTATATAAACCAATAATCAGTATTTATTAGTAACAGTAGTAGTAACAGTAGTTGTTGTGACAGAGGTACTGGTAGTGCTGTAGTGGCAGTGGTAGTAGTATTTGTAGTAATGCAATTAGTATTAGTAGTAGTGATAGCCCTGGACACTTATAAATTCAATAAGATCAAACTTAAAAAGAACAATTACCACTTTGTAACTTAACTGAATCAGTAAATCGGCAAAGATTATAATTAATCACAAGATAACTTATTTACACGCAAGTGCACGACAGAAGAATCCTACATCATTAAATGTCACGTTGCTGAAATACTGTTGCACGAGCATAAAACACAAATCCTGTGAAAATCCTCATGAAAACAAAGCACGAATTATTGCAGCATTTTACCACATGAAATTGTAAACAAGTGAAATATTAACTTATTACATTTGCAAATTCAAGCAAAAGACATTCTGCAAAGCAGTGCTAAGCTGTAAGGTTGACACACAAACTATTATATAGCCCAACGAAAGAAATTGTACATGAAGAAAGTCAAATTAAAAGCAACAATAATGATTAACGATATAATAATAAATCACAGGTTTGCACACAAAATATATATATAAATTTATATAATTATATATATATAAGATGAACATTTATAGACAATAAATAATGAATAATGGAATCACCATTTCTAAAACACAATTGACAATAATAGTGAAGAAAGGACATTGTGGACTCGTCAACTTGTCTGGGACATGCAATTTTTCCTGTAAACCATTACTTATGTTAAACTGGATCATTCTGAAAGTCAGTATGAAGCACTAAACTGCATTTCCTTGTATGGCACAGCAAGCAATACGGAACACGGTTAAGTTATTTTGGCAGACATAGCACCCCCACATTACACAAAATGGCCATAAAGCATGCACTCATAAATGATTCGATGTTGTATATAATGCACAATTTGACTGCAATGTAAGATAAATATTTTTTAAATACAATTTTTTCAGCAGTCCAATATGGAAATAAAAATGTGTAAGCTTTGTATATATTAAACGTTAAGAAAACGAGCCAACTAAGTAAGAGTAGAGGTCATCAAAAGAAAAATTAAAGTCATATGCAGTAAAGCTCTTCTGCTGCCATTCAAGGTTTGAAATGCTTTCTACAGTATGTACACAACGCCAGTTTGTGAATTGTGATCACGATTCATACTTATCAGTACTTCAGCTCTTCACCTTTTAAGAACATACAAATCTTCCTTTTTAGTCGGGGCACAGTGATTCATCAACAGTTCTCTATAATAGACGGGATTTCTACATATGTGCGTCGCTTCTACTATTGCGATAGAAACCACACAGTAATAGTTGTTTCAATAAGGAAATCAAAGCACAAACATCTGGTAAACTAATCAGAGTCATGTTTGTAATATTGAAACTAAAAGTCTGAACAGTGGACACCGGGAAGTGACACAACCAGATGTGTGTACATGACATGTCGTGAAGCACATATTAAAGCAACAACTCAGGAAGGCATAATTGTTATCACAAGAATAAAATAACCACTCATAGAAATCAACTGAACAGCAGCGGCCGCTGTAAATCTCACACAACCAGCTGCAATGTAAATCAACTGTGCATCCATTGATACAATGCAACGTTCATTCTACTATCAACAGTATTTCCTCTAACTTCTTTATTATAATTTTATTATAATGACCATCCATAACACTCAGTAGGTAGAAGAGAGCATCAACTAGACCCTGTTAAGTACAAATAGGTAGAGACTAGAAACAAGCAAACAATGCATGACGACAATGCTCACAAAGCCAAAGAGTCGAAAAAGAAATCTACCATAAATGGTAAGTAACAGGATCTCAGAAAGTCACGAGAATTGCTTCCATTTCAGTCCATGTAATAACAAAATGCTTTCAACTGAAACCATTCAATTGTGTTCTTTTTCTACTTGCAATTCATAGATTTATAGCAGACTAGATAGTCAAGTCTGCTATAATATCTGCTTAACATAATTGGCCTGAGAAAGAAATCATCATGAACAGAAGCACTTTCATCGCTTTATTATTTTACTATTTACATCTCTAGCATAAATACATCTAATGGTAATTCCCTCTGCCTGTCTCTCTGTCTGCCTGTCTAGAATCTCATTCGTGTAGCGCTGCAATTAATCAAGTGCATGTAAAAAGTGCAGAAAAACATGGACAACAACACCAGCATCGACTTACATCACAAAACCATCAAACTCCAGAAACATTTGCCTAAACAGATTAAGGCACATTTCAATAATTGTCAAGAACGGATGCAAATTTCTGTCCGGAATGTGTTCAAATGAAATAATTTATCAAATTAATTATTTTAATTAGTTTCAACATCACCAGTGCATCATCACAAGTCATCGTTGCATGCAACCAGGTAAATAAGAAGAAGCGTCACTTCTGATTGGAAAAAAATTGAGGTGACTAATTCTTATTGCAAGTGAACATTTTAATGCAGCCACTCTAAAGTCTAAAACTTGTTGGTTTCTGTGCACTCTAACAGCCAAACAGATAAAATGCTGATCATTCCTGGCTTCAAATCAAAACTTAAATCTTATTTGCTTGCTAAGGTTTATCCCACAGTTAGCTGTTTCTGAGACGCCCTTGCAGTGGTGGGGCCACATTACAGCGCCATATAAATTGTTGTTATTATCATTATTATTTTATTATTAATATTATTTAGGCAGTTTGTTTAAATACAAAGGACACACTGAGAAAAGAAAACCTGCAGCCACAAACTTAATTTTACAAGTTCTTATTTGAGCCCTCGCTAAATATACATGTGGTCTAAAAAAGCTTTATGGTCAAAACTGATCAGCGATGAATACATTGAATAGCACCAAATTTAAATTAGTCGTATCTGCACACCTCAAAATATCGATTACATAATTCTAAGACATTTGTACATATTTACTGTTCAATTTTCAACTGTTACATCCGTTATGAAATTATCGAGAAAAACTTGATTTGGATCCAAGAAGACAATACATATTTATCTACACATGCCTCTAGAAAAACAAAACACCAAAGCCACTCTAAACTAAAAATCACAATTTCTGCACATAGCTTCTAAACTTCACGGCGAAACTTGCATAAACCATTAGAAAGCGTTTACAATGATATCACAATTCTGCAATAAAGTGTCTGTTGTAAGTTTAAATGTGCAAGCCAGTTTCACATGATCAAGTAAGAACAGTTCAATATTAATCTTATACAGCATAAATACGATAAAATTTACTTTTTTGCGAAAATCAAGAGATACTGCAATACGTATATTAAAAACAAGAGCTCTGCAAATTAGGCATATGTAACAAAAAAAAACAGAATTTCGTTTTCTGATTAAAATCCTGAAATTTTGCCCAACGTCTTAAGTGACTAATCACAACTTCCAGCACACATTATCAAAAAAACTTGCCAAGAGACGGCAACCGATGCTGTGGCATTTCGGGTTCCAGTAAAAAATTACAGAATTAATAACACATTAAAAGTGATAATATTTAGGAAGAAACTTTGAACATTTGGGGAAAATCCTAAGTATTGCTATATCTTCAAAATCTTCTTGCTGTAGAGTCAGTATATATGATATACTATAAAATTGTGGGTTGGAAAACAAGACAGAAATAGTTTGAAAGTTCTGAATTAGAGACAACAGACCCAAGTTTTACCGACAAAAATATTAATTTTTATAAGCCACGATCCACTTTCGAGCGACTACAATCTAACAAATGTCCCTGCAGGCCAAATCTTCTCCAGGGAAAACAAAAACAATTGCAACTTTTGATACAATAGTAACAGTTTTGACACACAGTGACAACACATCTCTCCACATTTCACCACTAGCACAAGTGGAATTAAAACTCTCTCACAACCTTAACAGAGACATGGAAAGTCTGCCAAAGAAGCCATAAATCATAACAAATCCTGGACTTGGCTTCCAGCGATGAAATCAGTGCCAGAACTAGAATCACAAACCACAGTGCAATCTTGACAATTGCACAGCACATGAACAATAATCTACGAGGAACAATGCAGGTCGCTAGGTCCAGATGGTAGTTGGACACAGCGACTCTTTCGTTCCTGGTGCAGGCGTCAGAGTTTCATTGGCGAGGAATTGCAGAGGCAACAGAACCAGATGACCTTTGACTCGCGCCAGATGTTCCTTTGCAACATCGGGATCTTGCTCAGCAAGTTTCGGTCTCTTCTCAAATTCATGAAGCTGAGGAATCGACATCACAGCATCCGTCGGAATACATCCGAAGACCTGCGTTTAAACATGTTCAGACAATTGGTTATTTCCACAATATCGTATTACATGGTAACTAATAAGAAACAAATTCATTGAATTACGTGCACAGTCATACAGTTTTACAAGACAAGCTAGCTGAACTAAATGCTACATTTGAAAAGATTAGCACAAGTCTCAGTTGCTTTTCAATTAGCATTATCATTAATAAGCTACAAAGCAATTGTACTATTGTCAAATACTTTTACGGCCATACAAAACAATGATCTTCTGAATTTTGTTAGATTCACAAATTTGGTCTTCCTGAGCCTGTAGCACATGATCTAAAAATTCTCACTTAGATGGCCAAGATATTGGCAAAACATCTCAGGGGATTACTTGCTTTGCCCCACCCTGTACATCTGCTCCTCACAGGTGCATTCAATATGGCAGGGAAGCCACTCTAAATTTTAGAAAAAAGGTCAGATCCGGTAGAAAAAAGGCTAGATTGACAACTTCTCTGGAAAATGCATTAATTTTTCCATTTTTCTGGCTTGAAATTTCTGACAACCTTTTTTAGTCATTCGATGATTAAAATTTGCTCTCCTTTCCTCTCCGAAAATTTTTTCTTATGATTATTTTTAGTCTTTCGCTCCAAAATTTACAATTTTTGGCTAAAATTCACAAAATTTTTGACTTTTTTCACGTCTTTTGTGCATTTTCACCTGAAAATAATCAATCTTTATGTAAAAAAGTTGAAACAACCGCCATGAGAAAAAAAGTTAGATCCTAAACAAACCTAGACAGGACTGAAAAACCTAGATCTAGGTGGAAAAAGATAGCTATGAGCGGCATCCCTGAATATGACTCCAATGTAACCATAATGATGAGAGTGCTGTTGATGGAGAAAGGTCTGTGAGCACATGCTGCATCATATAACAACTACCAAACCCAGAGAAGAGGGGGTGGGGCAGCTAACCTTCTCGTAGATGGTCGTATTGATCGACGCCTGTTTAAGCCAGATGTTCTTGTAGAACTCAGCACAGATCGGATCAGAGACGTCAGTCAAGTCACCAGTATCCACTCCAAGATGCTCTCTAGAAACGCAGCAAAACGTCCAACATGTATTCCAATGGCAAAAAAGAGCAAGTATAAAGAACTTGACCCAAATATTTCTCCCAAGAGAAGTTGAACAGAACAGAAACTTTTTAGGGACATTAAAACCTTTAAAACCCGGGAAAGTGGTCCAAGAAAACCCAGTGGACCAACTATTCAGTGCGGCTAATCAGATCATTTTCATTAGTAATAATTAAAACAACCCAAATTCCAATGAAAAATACATATCCTAGGCTGCGAGTGAGTAAGTCATATCTCATATTCTTGCAAACACGCCTTGCTCCTGCCTATCTTTGTGAGCTCTGTAGCCTTACTCTCAGTGCTCGCCATTTCCACTCCCTTCGTTCAAAGTCTGCTCTCAGTTCCTTTTGCTCGTACTTCCACTATGCAGAACCGTGCTTTCTCGGTGGTAGGAAACTCAACCTCAGGCACCCCACAACCCTCAACCTCAGACACTCCACTCCATTTCTAAAACTCCTTCTCAGGCTTTCCTCTCTCATCTTAAGACAGTTTTATTTGGCTGCGCAGAGGTTGGGAGCGCCTCTGAGTAACTCTCTTGAAGAGGCGCTATATAAATGCACTTAATGAATAATGAATGAATATGCGTTGACCATTTAGCAGCATTTTTCACATATTTCTCGAACATGCCCATTGCGAAAGGGTTAAACCGACCAAGTGAGTGGGTTGCTTCAAAATGAAACCATTTATCTGAAGTCATTTATCTTAAGTTATTTATCTGACATCATTTATCTGAAATCATCTATCTGTAACTCCAATAACAAAAACACTCATGCAGCAAGGAATAAATCGTGTTACAATTTGCAGACTTTGACACATATGTGACCTATCTTACCAAAACCAGGTTTATGTCGGTATACGCTTCTGAGATATGTTTTATATGCAATAAAAAAAATTTGCAAAAAGATATTATTTTAATTATATTTTTGATAATTCTGTGGTTAATTTATTCAATGACTTTTCCCGTCATTTTCAACTCGGCATATGACTAGCATAACAAATTAGGCATGAGTGAAAAGCCCAGACTCCCCTCTAGCCTATTATGCAATCTGTTTATTTGTTGCAAATTTATTTTAATTTTGTGCATGGTTACTAAAGCACCTTGCATTCCAAAGTTATAGAAAACTTCAATTGCATTTTTCTCAGAATGCAATTCGAACGGTTGAACTATTTACTCATAACTTTGGACTAGAACATGGAAGAGCAATCAGATTTGTGTCATTTTAAAGAAGAGACTCTACTCATTTAGAAGATATATGACACTCAAATTGTACAAAAGCGAATTAAGCCTGGTTTTGGTCAGATGGGTCACATTTATGTAATTGTAATAAAACATATATACAACACCAAACAGCAAAACACAAATCACAGGCACCCCTGCGATAGCCTGAACGACATTTAACAACAGAATATTTTTCAGTAACTACCAAACATACCGATAGATTTTATCTAGAATAAAGAAATAAACCGGGTGCTAAACAAATTAACAAAATCTGGATGCACAAAAATTACAACTCACATGAATCTAGACTGTCAAATATAATAAATCCATACCATAGAACATGGATATAATTCAGTCTTTGACAACCATATCAATCTATTGCCACAACTGCACTAGACCTCGCAATTTATCCTTATAATGAAGTATAATATTGGAAGGTTCCGATGAATGCATTTGCAAAATACTCAAGCATAACAGCATTTTATGATAAAAATGCTACAGAAATATCCAGATTAGGTGACATAGTTTAGCGTGCGTATTCAGTGTTGTATAACATCTTACGGACACCAGAATGTCAGCCTTGATCAACATTAAATTGATGAGATAATACAAATAAAGGGTGGGCCAAAAAAAAGTAACCACCTATGGTTATTTGCCAATAGTTTGGCAAAAGTATGAATTTTCAAATCACATTTTACAATGTTTTAGTGAAATTTAGCTATTGTATGCAAATATGAATCACCTTTAAGCGTGTAAAACTTGATTTAAAAATTCATACTTTTGACTGAAGCATTAGCAAAAAACCGTATGGGTTACTTTTCTATGGCCCACCCTATATATAGCAAACCCATCACACCTAAAGAGAGATTTGCGTAGACTGCAGGCGAAAGCGCCGGCCTTGTAGGGTTCCCCGTTCATTCGCGAATCAACGCATTTTTCATCCTGGACAAGAACAGCAAGTTCACTGTCTCGACTGCCCAGAAGACTGCGATCGTTGATGTTTGCTGAACCGATGATGACGCTGAAGTCGTCAACTATCATCAACTTGCTGTGTACGTAAATGAGTTCGGTCATCTGTAAATGAGCCGAAGTTTACATGCAATGTAATGATGTAACAAACCTTGTAAGATATCATTGCAGCACAGATTCATTTATTCATTCATAGATGTAAAAAACGATGAAAATAAAATAAAAAACGGAAAGAAAGTTGTTTTTTCTGAAAAATAAAAACGACAAAAAACGACAAAAAAGCGGAAACGAAAAATAATTTGCCTTTGTTACATCTGAACTTCATTTTAAGCTTAAAACCTTGCTTATGCAGTTTTATCCTAATCTGAAAACAACACAACTTTATTATTAGGCCAAAATTAATTGGTATAAATAACATTAATCTACTAGTTATTTTTTCTTAAAACTTTGGTTTAATAATAAATTCATATTTTAACCTAAAGGCATTGAAATCTTTTCAAATTAAATTGTAAACATAAGTCCACATAAGTTCATGTTGATCGACATAACGCAGTTAAAATCTAATCAGAAGCAAAGACCATAGATGTGTACTAAATTATATACCTATATTACATTTGCACTTAAAATTGTTACTTATAAATATTAATTATGGGCCCAAGAATTTTATATCAAAATAACTCTTACAAATTAAATTTCTTGTAGGGACCTACTACATGTTATGTATTTCTCAAATGATGACTTAAACAATTACATAAAGACACTATAATAGTTAGCTGAATCCTTGAGACTACGGTAAAAACATATGGAATTTCAGGAAAAAATTAAATTACAGAAAATAATAATAGACAGTAAATAAATAAATAAAGTTTCATAAAAAAATAAAAAACGATAAAAAATTATGCGAAAAATAAAAAACAAAAAATGCCGGCTTTTGGAATAGAATAAAAAATGAAAAAAAACTTTTTTACAACTATGCATTCATTCATTCATTCCTTCATTCCTTCATTCATTCATTCATTCATTCATCCATTCATTGGACTTATACAGCACCCCTCCAAGATACCTACACAGAGGTGCTCTCAGTCCAACTCCTGCGGTTCAAAGGTCTTGAGCACACTCATAGCATCTGAATAAATTGCCGGAAACAACAAAGGCATTGTTGGAAACGATAAAAAACGAGAAGGTTCCAGCTATTTCATTACACTGCAAGTGATTGTTACTAAAGCAAGCAGGACCAATGGACCTCATTGCCAGTCTCACATCTGTCCAGAATCCAGATATGTTGCCTTTCATTCCTAAACATATGTTCAAAATTGCCAAAAATCTCAAATCCTTAATAAGCACAAGCTGAGTTGTATGTGTGTATGTATATGAACATTTATATAGCGCCTTACAATAACCTCACGAAGGCGCTTAAGTTATCTTTAGAATGCTTGGGAGACTATGATGCACAAAGAGAAACTCACCAATTTGCCGAGCATTTTTTCATGTTTTCTGAGACCATAGAAAGAAATGTATTCAAAAGGATCATGAACTAAAAACAACAAACAAAATTACTTCAAATCATCGTTTAGAGGAACCAAGTCTTATGGAATACATATCCAAATTGGTTACTGCAGGAACATCCTAAAGACACAGCTTCTCAACTGAATGCAGTACTTACCTAAGTGGATAATTATATGTGATGATGATGATGGTTCTCTGCCCGAAGGCAGGTTCATTGGCTTTACACCCCTGGGGATGAGATGAGTGAGGTGGTTTCCTGTTGCCTTCCCCACAGGCAATGATGTGTAAGCTACTTGCCTAAGGTCGCTCCGCAGGAGTTTGCGCCCCTGCGTCCCACACGTGCTAGCCCGAAATATCTAAATCTTTGAATGTCAACTCCCAGCCCGGGGCTTGAACCGCAGTCCAACAGATGAATGCCACTCTCGTTTACCGGTGTAGCTAACTTGGCCAATTATATATATATATATATATATATATATATATATATATATATATAATATCCAAATATACTGGTAATGATCATGCAATGGTCATTCTTTATATAAAGATTAATATATATATATATATATATATATATATAAATTATACATATATGTATATAATATGATCACCATGGACTACTTGCTGACCGGATTGGCTGTCGCTCAACGGTGCGACTTGTTGGTCATTTCCCAACATCTGGTCACGTCTCATCTTATATGCGGGATGTTCTACAGTGGCTCACTTTCTGCAGCGGATTGCATACAGGGTCTGTGCATTGGTTAGGCGATGCATTGAGGGACTGGCTCCAACGTATCTTCGAGAACTCTGTTGCTGCACTTTAGGGGTGTTCAGCTTCGATCCACCCTTTGATCGGCAAACCAAGCTGAGCTTCTGGTCCCCACTCGCAGAGTGCTATCCGACATTGTCGTTCATTCTCTGTTGCTGGTCCTACAACCTGGAATGGCCTCCCTGTCACACTGTGCTTAGCTCCAAAGGGTCACTCCACTCTGTTCCTTAAGAACCTCAAAACTATGCTATTTAGCCAAGGTTGGGCCGGGAGCGCTTCTTGAAGAGGCACAATATAAAAATTCCCCCCCCACAAAATAATAATTACAATCATATATTCATATAAATTAAATATCTTTATAAACAAAATCATTGCAATAGAAAGTACTGATGAGATGAGCTTGCCTCCCGCTTTGACGAGCCTCTCCAGGAGAGAGTTGCCTCCCCGACAGATGGAGCTGTAGTTCCAGTGAATGACGGCCTGGATGGACGTTCCAGTTGACGTTCCCAGTTGACCCTCGAAGGCTGGAAGCAGCGGCATTATGACATAAACACGGAATGTCTTTCCAGTTCTGCAGAACAGCAAACAAAGAAACATTCAGCACAATAAAAATAATAATAATAAAGCTAAAAATTCATGAAATTTTGAGAAAACACAAAAAACTTTATATCTTTGAGTTGCCAACAAAGGACGATAAAAACTTTATTCCAAGAGCCCTCTATAAGTGCCTTCTCAACAAGCGACTGTGTAACCCGTAGTACTTCCCTTCCATGTAACTGAGTTGCGGTCTTGTCAACCTGTTTTTTCACATTAAACGAATATATAGTCTCTTATTAAACTATATTATCCATTGGTACCGAATTAAATTTAATTCCTTGATGTGTCATTTTCACTTGTGATCAGTATTGGTTAAAAGTAACATGGACTAATCAACAAACAAAGCTATCAAGCTGAAACAGACGAGGATATAAACACCGAAGAAAGTGACTGGGCTGGGAGCGCCTCGGAGTAAACTTCTTGAAGGGGTGCTATATACATTTTTGAAATGAATGAATGAATGAATGAAGAATCCTATCCTTTATAATTATCAAAATTTCATTTTCCGGTAAAACACTTGTGCTACCTCCACAAGTAATCAGTCAAATAAGTAAGATCATTCAGTTTAATCACTCCCGACAAGACTAGCATACACTTCATACCTAATTTATTATTTTTTTAACACCTAAATACACTTAAATGCAATCAGTTTCGCTGCATAAGGTGAATCTGAAAGACTTTAGTTACCTGTGTGACTCAACAATTTTTTCAAAGAGCGCAGTTGCCAGCTGGTTCTTAACAACTATGTCTTTTGTAATTGTAATGAAAAACTGATTCTGAAATAGAAAAGAAGAAGCCAGCAAAACTAATTAATAAATATTAATATACATATTTACGAATTCTATACAAATGACTTGTAATGAAGATGACAAATCTGGAGGTACGAAAAAGGTTAAGTGTGAAGAAAGACCTAATGCAAATGGTGATGAGATGAAAACTTAGTCTATTTGGACATGATTATATGCAGAATGGATAAAATAGAAAATAAAAACAGTGGTTTTAGGAACTATGGATGGGAATGGGTGGAGAGGAAGACCTAAGAGAGACATCAGGGATGGGTGTAAACAAGATCTACAATGCTTAAAAATAGCAGCACAAGAGCAGGGACACTGAGAAAGGCAACAAGCAATGCAGTGGACAAATAAGGGCCATGGATTGTGATGATGATGAAACGTTTTTTTTTATTAATCAATATCATACCTCGATGTAAATGTAATGCTTAGCATTCATTATCAGGTCCGTGTAAGCATTGTGAATAGAACACTCAGTAAGTTTTATGCCAGCTGACCATTCACAGGCGCTTCGAAGAATCTACACACAAGAAATAAAAGCGTCAAGATCAAGATATTAGATGACACATTACGAATCATATATGCTTTAGTTTTAAATCACAGGCTAACTTCATGAGGTCAAACTCGTCATACAAGGAAACAATCATTCAACGTCTTTTAATATCTAATGGATGCAAACATATTCAAATCAAGTCTTCTATAACTGATCCACATTCGACAAACCATTCAGAACGATTTCATTCTAACACCATCATAGAAATTGTCAATTAATGTCAAATTGAGTTCAATTTTAATCATTCAAAAAGCTCTAATAACAATTTCGACACAATTCAAATTCAAACTATTTGTTAATTAAAAAGTGTTGAAACAGAAGACTGATTTAAATGCTCATTTGGCACAGGCATCTCAATAATTGTCAGGCTACAAAAGAAGGAGCCAAGTTTTATTTCCGCTTCTATTTCAAAAACAATTTAAATTATAAGTCAGTTGAGTCTGCATGTAAACAATCAACTGCTTGGATACCTGAGTGTTGCAACAGAATGCTGAATTAATTGCCCATTTAGGGACCGGAACTTTGGTGCTCGACTTGGGCACCAACATTGGAATGCCGACGTTTGTCTTTCGTTTCTGAAGCTAGTAATAGAAAAATTTAACAAATCTTGGACAAAAAGTACGATGGTACTTGCATCCTGGTCACATCTTATGTCTTAAAACACCAAGTGAAGCCCATCCAAAAAAGTCGATGAAGGACTTGTTAGGTATAATCCTGATGTCACTGATATTCTTACAGTATAACTTCAAGATCATGGCAACTTCTGTGCCAGATGATCTATCATCTGATGTCCGATGACATTATCACAGTGATGTACAATGCATCAATCAACTGTACAGCTCTTAGGACTGAAAACTTTTTCTGCAATCATAACCAATTAAAGATCCTTATCTCTCATTCAAACTCATAACGATACCGACTGAATGGTCAATTGAACTTTCGTATCCTAACCGCGTAAAATTGCAACTCGACCCGGACCAGCCTTGAACTAATCTTATGGACAACCCTTTTGATGCAATGCAGCGCTTGTGAATAAACTGGTGCCTTGAGCATGGCTTTCGAGTAGCGCTTTAGAAGTTTGGAGATGACGATTACGATCAGAAAACTTAAACTTTCTAAAGCACAGTGTATCATGAGTACTGCATCATGCTAGAGAGACACATGAAGAACTGATCGAAATCTGGTTGTCAGAAAACCAGCATGGAGAGAAGAACATGGAGGAACTGTAAAGAAAAAAATAGAGACTGGAAGACCAGTTATTGGATCATCGTATGAATTATTTATTGAAGGGAAGAGGAGAGTTTTTTATTTAAGGCAATGCCTGAAAAGTGATAGACAGAGGAGTTAGAGTCAGATTAATGGCAGCAAATGAGAAATTGTGGAACTCAAGACAGAGATCATCTGAACTATCAATGACAACATTTTACCTTGGTGAAATTCCACCTTTGAATGAAATGTCTAGCAACATCACGTGCAGGTTTTCCAAACACTGCCACTCCGATGTCATGCCAAGGCATTCGTGGAGTAACTGTTCGATCCACCATATCTGTACAACACAACTATCCCTCTCTTGATCTAATCCATAAACAGGAAAATTAGTTAAATTCACAACATATTAGGATCAAAACCAGTCACTGATATTTGCTAATCATTTAGAATTAGCAAAATCTTGCAGCTAATCAATTAGAATAAGAATGAGCTGTTTCGCTAATCAATTCCTAAGCGATTAGTTAAAATGCTAATAATTTAGAATTAGAATTCACTGTTTACCTAATCGATTAGTAAATCATCTCTAATCTAGATATAATATGAAAATATCCACAAATAACAATAACGCTCTCATCGAAACAACAAACAACATCAATGAATCAGTCAAAATAGAATTTTTTCATTCAATTTGAGTTTCAGCTTCACTGTATCCAAACCCTACAATTGTTGATTATGATTAAATAAACTGTCAATATTATAGACTCAACTAAAAAAACATAGAAAAACACCACAAACAAAGATGCTTCAACTCAATATGCTTTTGCAAGCATGAAGCATCACCAAAAAATCTTCAAAGAGAAAAACAATGCAACAAAAAAACCAACCGGTGAATGGGTTGTCGAGCTCAACAAAATCCTTGAAGATGAAGTTAACATAATCCTTTCCAACCCAGATCTTTAAAGACTCAGCGCTCTCCTTTCGCTTGAGTTGAGCTTCGATTTCACCATCAATTACACCGTCGATTGCGTCTCGCTCTCTGGCGTGGAAGATGCTGCAATAATGAAGTAACAGCATCGTAATATTATTATTCCAATCAAGATTTAGAAGTCATTCAATAAGATGCAAACACAAAAAACCCAATCTCATTCAACATGTATGTATGTATATATATGAACATTTATATAGCGCCTTACAATAACCTCACGAAGGCGTACATACATCAATCATATAAATATCAATCAATCAATCAATCAATCATCCATCCATTCATTCATTCATTCATTCATTCATTCATTCATTCATTCATTCATTCATTCATGCATACATTCATTCCTTTTCTCGCTGCGGGGTGTGGTGTAATGGGCATGTTCGTTGCTTTGCAGCTGGAGAGTTGCAGGTTTGAATCCACCTCAAGCTATCTCGTAGGGATCTTAAGCAAGTCCTTCACTCGCAATTGCTCATGCATTTTGGCGCATCAGTTCAGTGTCTGCGCTGTAGTCTGGAGAGCTTCTGAGTAGAAACCTTGAAAGGGGTGCTATAACAAGTGCACATACATATACCGGTAGATACAGGTAGTATGCAGAATATTCACCAAACGTGCAACTGATTAAACAACGTCAGGTCATTATGAATGGCATGCTGACTTGGAAATCCAAAAGGGACAGGAACCCCGCTAAATTAGGGCACCTGCATACCATGTAAGGATCACTGAGTCTACTTATATTGTGATACCAGAATGAGGAAATAAGTAGCTTAACAAACTAACCCACTTAGCTAATTATGCTAAAACAAGGAGTTGACATATTAAAATAACGAATTGACTATTATATAATCATGGCAGTAGGCACTGACCTCTGTTATAAACAGGGCAAGGTTTGGGTGACTGCACAAAGTGCACAGTGACTCTGGCAATTTATACCAGCTCATCTTATGGCAAATATCAAGTGTTAGTGCGAATAGGTTCTACCAATGTTGTTAAAAGATCTTGTTTAATGAGAGGGAGTATCAGCAATATTTAAAGAAATAGTCATTAAAGACTGCTGCCAGAGTTCTGTTGGTGAAGAACATAAATTCACAGATAAATTGCAAATGATTAATTTGAGGAATGTTAAAGATGCACATTCTATCCATTTGAAGTACCACATATAAAGAATTTTCCAGACATACTAGGTCGCACAATCAATAACCGCACATACACAAGATTTATAAACACTGGCTAATATATTTTAAATAACGATGATCGTAGCCAATATTGCTCAACGAAATCAAGTCTACAGCTACTATTTTGTCCCATACAAAATGGTCAGCAGCAGTGTAAACACTTAATTGGCCAATCTTATTAACTGGTAGCTGCCAAAATGAACAGTTAATGCATTCACAGATTTATTCATTCATTCATTCAAGTATTTATATAGCGCCTCTTCAAGGAAACTACTCAGAGGCGCTCCCGACTCCAGTACGGCCAAACAGAACAGCTTTTAAGTGCTTACTGAGCCGGTTTTAACACGCCAAAGCGCCACCACACCTCCACTATTAAGGCGTTATGTTATTTATGTTAAAATGATGATGGCCAAAACATGAACTGGTAATGAAAAAAGACAATCAAAGAGTATAGTTAGTTACCTTTCATCCCACTGCCGATTTGGATCATCACTGCCAACGTCAACAGACACCTGCTTCTGGAACATGATCTTCGTGTCTACCACAGTCTTCCATCTCTGAAGCCATCAAAGACAAAGAACAAAACTGTAGACAAAGCAATGAATGACCACTCTCAAGTTGTTTTCTCAGAAATATTAAACAATCACCAACTTGCCATGCATGGCCAATGGAATAATCGGTCACAAATATGGAAAAGAGCTAGAATTTTTTTTACCAAACACTAATAAATTCATATAAAAGTCAGTCAAAATCCTGGCTCTTAAACTCACCTCACACTAAAATTCTGACCAATTTGATAAGCCAGCTCTAAAAAAATGGTGACATATATTGTGACAAAACTCCTATAACAATAACACAAAAATATACTAATTAATCAAACTTCGTACTTGGATCAGTTGTGGCAAATAATCCTAACACACATCAAAAACCATAAAAAACCTAGTAAATGAAACAAGCAGCATTCTGCCAGCCTCAGATCCTTCGAATACATGACAATTAATCGATTGATTGATTGTTCGAAAGCTAAGTGAAACAAAATGACTGCTGCCTGTCTGAACAAGAAACGCAAACTAAATGCAGCACAATGGTAAATTCTGCTTTAGCACTACCAGCTTTCGCTTTGGTTCAGGCGTCACTGGTTTTGCTTCAGTCCTGTCTCCAACCATGGGACCAAGGACCTTCGCCAGTTCCTTCTCCGTCATGCCATCGACGATCTTTTGTTCAACGATGGGTAAGTCTTTTGGACGCTTGGAAGTCGAGGCTGACTGAGTCGTGTCTGAAAAGTTGTATGTCTGTGATCTGTCCAAACGTCTGTGAATCGATGAACCGTGCGTTCCAGGCTCAACGCCATTGACCTGCTGCTTCTGAAATCAAACAGCACACACAAGTCTATCGGAAACTGAAAATGTTGCTTATAGTCATGAACAGAACAATGGCTTTGAGTTTCAGTGAAGTTCATTCAAGAAGAGGACAGACATGATCAGAAGTTGGTTAACTTGGTTTTGCTTGTGCACCAGAGGCTCAATACAAATCATTCGATACAATACAATAATGCCACAAGCAGTCAGACTAAGGTGATGTAAAGTGAGCAGAGGATAGCAACATTAAAAAAACAGTGAAGGCGGAGGTGCGAGATAATGCAGTCTGACGAAGCAGAGGAAGAGATGGACGGGGCATGATCCAGCAGGACTTCAAACTTCTCAAGCTGAAACCGAATGATGCCAGATGGAGACAAAAGATCCGAGAGGCTGACTAATCCCTTGCGATGGATTACTTCCAGCCAGAAGCAAAAAGAAAGAAGACAATAATACCACAGATAGAACAATATTTATGTAGCTCCTTTTGAGATCATCATCCCAATAACTTGGTGCAGTGTCCTACCTGTCCCTGTAAGTCAAGCGCCTCCACGCTGCTTGACATACTTTTGTTCGCATCCAATCTCAGCGCTTCAGCAAGGTCTGCATTCTTTTCGGACATATTCTTAAGAAACGTCTGAAGTGTCGTTGTTGCCTGGCTCAGTGAAACCTCGCTTATGCCCGGCCGCAATGCATCGCTTCCGTCCCTTTTCGGAGTATTAGCGTCGCCGTTGATTGAGTCCTTGTCCAGAGACTGTGTCCGATGATTCCCGTTTCCCATAGAAGCAGGTGATCCCTGCTCCGTTGTTCGAGGTCCATTTCCAGGAGAGGAACCGATGTCATTACCAAAGACACTGTACTTTGTCCTTTCCGCATATTCTTCGCTTTTATTTCCTTCGCTCGATAAAACTGACTCGGGACTTCTTGGAGAATTCGGCGAATCGCTTACGAGGCAAGGGTTGGAGTAGCCATTGCTGCTTCTGGCAACACCGCCATTCTTCGACGACTTGGAAGACTGCTTTCCTGATCTGCTGTGGCTCGATTTACTCGACGCTGGGCTGTCAGCGTTGCCACTGGACATGTGGATATCCACCTGCCTTGGACTGATCTCTGGGATGGATTCCAGCTGAGATGGACGTGTGGCAGGAACCGGAAATGAAACACCGTCTGGAGCACCCAATGGAGACAGCAGTGAATCTTTCTTTGGGACAATATTCGGAACGTGATGCAAAAAATTGTCCAGAGTTTCTTTGTCCTGGACGCCAAAAATATTGGTCAACGTCAGTGTACCGAGATCTGTCAACCTAGAACAATAAAGTACAACACATACATGTACACACAGCCATTCAACAAGAATCTACTTGGCACCCTCAGGAACCTTTCAAAGACAACGAAGCAGGTGAAGAAACAATCTAAAGAGTGACTCACAAGAGCTGCACCGGAATGCACTTTTCAGAACTAATAAGCTGTTGTGTGTTATTCATGATATATAAGTTCTAAAGCAATTGTTGCTGAATTATGTTAATGTCACAGGTTATATAATTATTGGTTCTTTTATTCAGCTTTCAACTGAAAACTCTTCTTTTTTTATTTACTCCTCAGGCCGCTCCTCTGTCTCTGTCTTCCAGCATCCCATCCTAGATTTACAACAACTGGAATCACCCTGGAATTGGTTTCCACAATGATTTTTCTGGTAGCAACCATTAACTGATACCTTGATCAGCATCACAATAGTGCCATACGAGAGATTGTTACATATATTTTTGTTTGTTTGGCTAAAGAAGAGATGAGTGAGTGCAATTAGTGCACCTGTGCTTTCGTGTGTCCCATCGTCCATAGCAGAGATCGATGCCACCAAGAAACGCAAGACGCTGGTCAATGACGACACATTTCTCGTGATGAGACCATAGCTTGATTCCATCCGGATGACGCATAACCTGGAAGCACACAACAACGACAGATGTTCACTGACAATAATTCCACTATGTTGTGGGGCGCGGTGGTGTAGTGGGTATGTTCGTGGCCCTGCAGTCGGAGGGTTGCAGGTTCAAATCTACCTCAAGCCCACCGCGTAGGGACCTTAACCATGTCCTTCACTTGCAATTGCTCAGGCGCTTCGGCGTGAAACTCCGATGCAGTGTCCATGCTGTAGTCGGGAGCAGCTCTGAGTAGCGAGGCTAAGTGGCGCTATAGAACTGGAGAAATAAAAAAGAAATAAAAAAAAGAAATAAAGTAAAGTTTACAGGCCTGAGATGACAGGTTTGCTCTCCTTAATTTCATTTCTCTGATTTACTCATCTTTTCTGCTCTGGTTAAAACAGATGAAGTGCTCCAAAAATTACTCCAGGGCTGATAACTACATGATCACAATTCCAATGGCAACCACTGCCACAAATGCTGACAGAAATTAATACATTCATGGGTACATAACAAATTCTAAATTTCAGTCATTAATAAGCAATTGCTGTAATTACCAGAATGTTTTCATGTTTGCCTGTTAAACAGTGTTTTGTGTAGAAGCTGTTGATGCCGAGAGCCATTTCCATTTCCTTGTAGACTAGAATGAAGATTTTAACGCCTTGAGTCTACAAACACAGCAACGACCTAAATGTAGACACATACCCTCCTATATAGTTTAATTGTCTTCTCACCTAAAGACATTCTCAAATGAACTTGACAACAAAGTAAATTTCTACTCAACTGATTTATCTTTCCAACATACCTGTGGAAAATTATGCAACATAACAGTGGACAGCAATTCTGCCGTAATTTAAACAAGACAGTACTAAACAATCAAAAAATGATAATATAAATGTATTACCAACACTGCAGATTTTATTACTGCTAGGTATATGGTCGAGCGTACAAGTAAAACCAATACCTCAAAACCTTCAAAGGTTCTGACGACCTTTATAGCAAACGAGGATACTAATCTGAGAACGAAGACTGGAAATACTCAACCGCTTTTCTCTGGAGAATTATATCGAGACGCCAGCGATCGCCCTCCAACACCGGTCGCTTCAGATGCAACTCTGGACTCAGCCTAAACAATCAACAATCTTCAATGGTCTGTAATGCAATTAATGTAATGTAACTGTAAATGCACGAATGCTTTAGTATACATGGTCATCTTCTAACTTTGTTTGATTTTTCTAGCAATCAATCTTCTCTAGCAGTTAGTTCGGATTCCAGAGGTTTCAGCAAGTGAAACTGTCAAATTGTGTGCACCGTGGATCAGTCTAAAACTCAAGTTATAGTTCTAATCCCGTCCTGTTGTTAAACCATTGCAACATGGACACTACAGAGACTCTTTGCAAATAATTACATACAATCTCTCAATTTTTTCCACAGATGCCTGACACGTTGAATCAAACAACATCAAAATCGAAGATGTGACAGAAAACGGGAACAAAAACAAGTCACATTTTATGAGAAAGAATGACTGTCTCAGTCCAGTGGTACAACAGCAACAATTGGAGAAACAATGTTCAGCTCTAAGAGTTAACACGGAATAAAAAAATTAAGCATGTTAACAAAACCATGCAGTAAACACAGGAGACAAAGTGGAGAATTAGGTAACTGGTCTGGAATTCAAATAATAACAGCAATTGGGGCATTCCACGTCAAATCAACACGGTCATTTGCATCACCATCTCAGATTTGGTTAAAATTTGGTATGGTGATCAACCACTATGATAAACGTTCAAACCCAAAATTTTAGATTTTAGGGTCAACCGGTGTCCGAGATATGGGTCAACGAAATTGACCAAAATGGGTCGATTTTCGCTGACCGATCGAAGTTCATACTGCTATATCTCAGCTTCTACAACACCTAGAGATACAATAAAAACACCAAATTGAAGGTATTACATAGTTCGGTGCTAGGACAAAATGTCCCCGGACAAAATGTCCCGGACAAAATGTCCCGGACAAAATGTCCCCGGACAAAAAGTCCCCGGACAAAAGGTCCCCGGACAAAAAGTCCCCGGATAAAATGTCCCCGGACAAAAAGTCCCCGGACAAAAAGTCCCCGGACAAAAAGTCCCCGGATAAAATGTCCCCGGACAAAAAGTTCCCGGACAAAATGTCCCCGGACAAAAAGTCCCCGGATAAAATGTCCCTGGACAAAAAGTCCCCGGATAAAAAGTCCCGGACAAAATGTCCCCAGACAAAATGTCCCTTACAGAAAGTCGCAGGGTAAAAGTGATGTCCCTACCCCAGAGGTTCTCAACCTTTTTCGTCCCGCGACACACCTAAACTTGCGACTAAATTTAGCGACACATCATTCATTCGGCATAATGTGACTGTCGTTCGGATTGAAAAGTGTTAAAGTTAAACATGTTTATTTATTGCAAATTTGCTATCAAACTCATTTTTATTTAAAATACTAAATTGCAGACATATTTAATAAATACAAGTAATTATATTGCATTGAATTTCTATCAAATTCCTTAGTATGATTATAGCTTTGCCCAGAACTGAGTTCTTGAAAATTGTTTATTATTTTCTTCATTCTGTGATCACATTTCAGCTCAAAGAGTTGTTTACTGTTCACTGTCGTTTAAAGTTTTTTCACAGGTGCTATCGCAAACGTGTTTAAATATGTCTAGGTCATATACGTTTAAAGCATAGGTGCAATCACGTCCTAAAAGTTGGGGGGACCATAATGAATAACGTCCTAAAAGTTGGGGGACCATAATAATAAAGTTAGGCGACCACTCAAAAGTTGGGGGACGCGTCCCGTGGGTCCCATAGGGTGGTTGCGCCTATGGCTTAAAGGTAGTCACAAACGTCATAGCTGCCCCATATCGCGGTAAAATGGAAAAGATAAATAAAGTGCAATGAATTCTCACTGCAGTCATCCGCTGAACTTCCAAAGTACCTGTAATTAAGTCAGTGTGTAATGCGAGAACGACGGACGTATGTTGTGATAATTTAGTAGTTAAGATTGATTTTAATTATGATTATTTATACATACAGCGTTATGTCAGTTTGAAAAATAAACGAAGATTAGACCTATTGTAATCATTATTAGATCGCGTCTTCTTATGATTATAGGCCTATTGCTTGCTCTCATGGTTCATGTCTCAAATCCAAACAACACCACGCGCACTCCATGTCAATGTTTTATCATCCGTTTCTCTGGATTTCTGTATTCTCTTTTCGTTTCAGTTTATCGTAAATCCTAAATTTAAATTTGTAAGCTCCTTCTTCCTATTTCCAGGTCTAATAAAATATAGCATCATATTTCTTTCGCAGACTCCAATAATAACCTGGCAAACCGCTCTATAGAGCGTTGTGATCTTCTTGCACCAATTATAAGGTCTATGAATTATCGAAGAGTAGACCTACACAGTGAAAGAGATCGAGACAAAGGAAGTGGGTATGGACACAGGCTGAGGGCAGACTCACTGCGAACAACGGTCATGAAAGAAAAATGAAGAGAAGCGAACAAGAGGAGGATCATGACAGGTTATGCTGGATTGGATAATAACAAATGGATCAGCCTATGGAAAGTTTGAAGAAGAGGCATCGGACATTTCAGCCAGCCTCGGAGGCAGAAAACTAGAGAAGAAGAGGATAGCCTAAGCTATAATAGGTTTAAGAAATTAAGAGTTATCCAATAACATGTCTTAATTCTAACGTTATTTCTCACATTATTTTAAAGAAGCCACTCAAAATGATTGACCCGCATATGGCCTAATTTAAGATAGCCCATCACTGTTAAATTACTTCCCAAACAGGGCCGGATAAAGGCATGTTCAACATGTTCGGCCGAACAGGGGCCCCACACTTTACGGGGCCAAAATTTTCCCGAATTGTTAAAATTTTTAGCAAATTTCAACCAAATGACTAAAAAAGTCATCAAAATTTTTGGCCGAAGATCTGAGAAAATTTCCCGAACAGTGACCCACATTTCTTAATCCGGCCCTGTTCCCAAAGATAAATTTACAATAGGCCTAACAATAAGTTCCTGCGATTTCAACCAATTCATAAGCTGCTGGAGCTAATTAATCGTATGTGTGGGAGAACTTTGCCAAAATTTCGTCGACGATAACTTCGTATTTATTATTGTCGCAGTAGACTATTCTTGATAAGAAATTTCATCATTTCCGAAAATACGGGCTCCAAAAACTGCGGGCCTGGGTGCTGCAGCACACTTAGCACCTACCTTAATGCGGACCTGGACGCGAGAATCGGAATTCTTCTAAAATAGTGAACCAAATACAGTTTGCAATTGGTTGATTTGCTAAGAATGTTCTGTTATATTCAAAATGACTCGTTTTCATGCATTTAGAAAAGGTGGACTCTTTTTCTCAATGTAGGTATACCTATTGCTAGGCGCCCATGCGCTGCGTTTGGGTAGTGTAGAGACATTACTTTTATCCTGGGACATTTTGTCCGGGACATTTTGTCCGGGACATTTTGTCCGGGACATTTTGTCCGGGGACATTTTGTCCGGGGACATTTTGTCCGGGGACATTTTGTCCGGGGACATTTTGTCCGGGGACTTTTTGTCCGGGGACATTTTGTCCGGGGACATTTTGTCCGGGGACTTTTTGTCCGGGGACATTTTGTCCGGGGACTTTTTATCCGGGGACATTTTGTCCGGGGACTTTTTGTCCGGGGACATTTTGTCCGGGGACTTTTTGTCCGGGGACATTTTGTCCAGGGACATTTTGTCCGGGACATTTTGTCCGGGACATTTTGTCCGGGGACATTTTGTCCGTCCACGCATAGTTCTATCTGGGCAAATCACTCAGAAATGTTCATATTCAGCACACACAAAATTATGAGCAATAATAACATGGTGACACTGACCTTGGTCAGTTCGCCACTTCAGAAATTTCTTAACTTTTTCCCATGCAAAGTCTTCATTGTTCTTAACAATTGGTGAAAATTTCAACATGGGCACTCTTATAGTTTTTTTTACAGTGATTTTTAAGGGTGGTCATGATCGTGATTCGCGGCAGTGAATATGCCATGAATATTGTAACTTAAATCACAGAGCTCTGTAAGCAACAATAATCTTGGTGTGATTGATGCTCTGACATGCTGAACATAAATTAGACTTACTTACCTGTCTATCTATGTACTTGTTTGTTTATAAATAAAATCTAGTTTAAGTTTTTAATTTCAATCTTTCCTGTTTTCTGCATGATTCCATGACATAAATTACAATTTAATAGAACTTTTTAAAATTTTGTTTATCTATTTCCTGAACCAACAGAGTAATACAGTATGGCAGTGAGCAAATCATCTGGTCGAAACTAGAGCTGTGAGAAACTACTTCAAATTGATGGCCCTCCTTTTAGAAAATTGTAAAATAAGTTTGAAAGTACATCTGAAAACTAAATTCTCAAGCAGCAGGTTGAACAAATGTTAAGCTTACTTACATGATTATTTATTTATTTATTATTAGATCTTGTTTTAGTTCCCATTTCAGTGTTTCCTGTTGTGGGAATGAATGTTGGATTTATTACACAGGCCATTATAATGACCAAATCATGACTCCACATCAATTGTTTACCTTTGCACAGAGTGAGATCAAGGCAATCACTATTCAACTACTGAGGATTTTGAACTGGGGCAACCCTATTCAAGAGCAGATCTGATTCTGCATGAAGAATTGCAGGCACACAAAAGCTTCACTGGATCCATCCAGTATCAGAGGAGTCAGTTGAAGTTAAAGATTTCTCTAGCAGTCCAGATTCTCCAAGAACTGAACATGTCTTGTAGTGTTTAGAGATATACAATAAGACCATGATAAAACTTGCAGCTATTAAAGGCTACATTATTGCAAAGTATGATGGACATTGGTGGCTTGGCTGTGTCCTGCAAATGTTTCCAGACACAAATCTTTTTTTACCAAAATGGAAAAGCTCATTCATATCGATATCCACATCCGACAGATATCTTAGTTATGTCATGCCAGGACATATTAACAACTGTTCAACCTACATTTCACTGGGAGAACATATTTGCTGACATGCAAAAAAACTTCTGCAGCAAGCCTGGCTCTCCAAAACAGTTCTAAAAAGATTTGGTCAATGGAAAATGTAGTTCTAACCTGGCCGGCGATATACGATAGTCGTAAATCGCGACCATGTCTGAACCTTTAAAAAATCACTGTAAAAAAACTACAAGAGCGCCCACGCTGAAATTTTCACCAATTGTTAAGAACAATGATGGATTTGCATGGGAAAAATTTGAGAAAATTCCGAAGTGGCGAACTGACCAAGGTCAGTGTCACCATGTTACAATCGCTCATAATTTTGGGTGTGCTGAATATGAACATTTCTGAGTGATTTGCCCAGATAGAGCTATTTAATACCTTCAATTTGGTGTTTTTATTGTATCTCTAGGTGTTGTACAAGCTGAGATATAGCAGTTTGAACTTCGACCGGTCAGCGAAAATCGACCCATTTTGGTCAATTTCGTTGACCCATATCTTGGACATCGGTCAACCCAAAAATCAAACATTTTGGTTTTGACCATTTTTCATAGTCATTTATCTTCATACCAAATTTTTTTTAAATTGGAGACGATGACGTCCATTTTTTTCCTAAGGTGTGTTGATTTGACATGGAATGCCCCAATTCTAACTTTAAATATTCTCTATTATCTTGAGACAGAAATGGAAGAAATTCCTGCATACATCCAATCGGTAATGAATATCTCCTCTTTGGCCGCCTCAAGAGCATCGGCAACTGCGGCCATGTAACTGGCTCCATCAACAAACCTACAAATGAAAACAGAACAAAACAAGTGAAAAGAAGATCAGACCAACAGAAAGCTACATGAAAAGATAAAGAAACGAGAACATGATTAAATTGAAGTAAGAAGATAACTTATCGAAAAGGTATGGTAACATAGAAAAGCAAAGACTGAGAAGTGAGAACGCACTGAAGCATAATGAAAAATTTACCAGTTTAAAAGTGAATAGGAACAAATGCAACTCAACGTTAAAGTGCTATGTAATTGAGAGAGCTTGAAAATAAACCATAACCACTGTTTACAAACAAATTATTACAAGATGTATAAAATGTCTCTGCCTCACAAAAGGTTTTTAAAATGTAATGTAATGTAATGTAATGTAATTAGTAATTTCTATAGCGCCGCTCACAACCAAGGCCATTCAGTAGCGCTCCCAGTGCGATAACCCCTAGAGAAAAAATAGGTCTTAAGAAGAGAGAGAGATGTAGATAACGATCCTGAAAGTAGAGTCCCACGCAGAGTGGAGGGAAGAGAATTTCACAAGGAGGGCCCAATGATGGTGAAGGATCGAGTTTGAGCAATAGTGGTCCTAGCACGTGGAACAAACAAGTCAGCCCTGTCCAGAGAACGGAGAGGTCGATGAGAAGATGCTGATAGAGGAGAACAAATGAGATCACTGAGATACATCGGTGCAAGACCCAGTTTGGATTTGAGTACCAGAGAAAGGACTTTATATTGTATGCGGGCAGAGAGAGGAAGCCAGTGTAGTTGGTTAATCATAAACGATGATATATGGGAGTACTCAGGAAGTACTCCCATGGCTTCTAATGGCTTCTACATGCAGCATAGATGCAACATAAAGGTGACTGTTTTGACACATAATGAATGCAGTAATGAATAAGTGATGAATACAGTAATGAATATCAGTAATTAGGGCCCCCAGAAATTCGCGATCTTGCGCAGCGCAAATTGTGCGCAAATTTTCAGGTTTAGCGCAACAGCGCAAAAATTGGCAATCCGCGCAATTTTAGCGCTAATTTTGACAAAATCTTGCTAATTTATCTAAATTGGGCTTTGATTGACTTAAAATCACAGCGGCCCATGACCGTTCAACGTAGCAACGACGACCGATGTGCGATAATCAAAATGGCGGCCGCCGAATGGGATGAAATATTAGATGAATTTTTAGTTAAAGATCGATATTTTTTGTAGTAACACACAAACTTATAGTATAAAAAATTCCAGAACATCATGGCCGCACAATAAAATGTGTTAGACGAAGTTTCTCAAAGCGGTCACACAGCAGCGTCGCTTGCTGTCTCGGTGTATAAGAGAACGAACGCATTTAATGTATACTTTGTATAGGCATCAGGCGTGCACATAAAGACGGAAGGTTAGCACTCAGCATGTTGTGTAACTTGGTGATTCATTATAATATAGGCATATATAATACTATTTTGAAGTTACATTTGTAATGAACGTAGATTTTTGTGGGCGTAAATTTTGCAAAATTAAAATTATTTGCGATCGTCTGAATACATTAATCTTATGGTTATAGGAACTTCATAACTGCATTTTTGGCTTGATTGTCTAATTTCTAGAACGCCAAAGCTTTACACTAAATGACAAAAACACTGTTAGATACTTTGGTACACTGATTTAATGAAAAAATAACGAACATTTTGATTTTTTAACTTGCGCAAAATTCGCGCAAATTTATCGTTTTTGGTGCGCAATTTTTTGGCGCAAATTTCTGGGGGCCCTAAGTAATGAATGCAGCAATGAATAAGTAATGAATACAGTAATGAATAAGTAATGATTAAGTAATGAATTCAGCATTGACAGTAACAATAAATGATAGGGAACCTGGCATAGATTATGCTCGTATGACGAAGATTGTAATCACACCTGACACTGAACAGAAACAGTTAACTTTGATTATACATGATATCAAGAATGAAAATTACACCGATGACACGATAGTAGACACAATAAGTGATGAAACTTTTGAAGTTAGCTCTAATTACGTAATTAATGAATTAATTAATCTGCTGTTACCAGTTGACGTATGAATGCTCTCTCCCTGGGACGAATGAGTTGAAGCGATTTGGTTGCGTATAGTCTTGACCTTTATCCTTGATTGCTCTCGCAATGTCATCGTTCCATTCATGAGCCTTTCGTTGTGTCCAGCATTTCACCAACAGATGTCTAGATTGCAAAAAAAAAAATCCAGTTCAGTGCCATCACCCCATAATGCATTTACGAAACAAAATTCAGTGAGATAAACAGTACCCATCTGAGGTGCTGTAAAATGTACCGACATGTTGCTAGGATTCAGATGCAATGCAGACCTCATCACTAGTAAAACGGTTTACAAGGACATGGTTAGTTCAAATATCGATCGTTCATTCTCGGCCGCTGGTCTTTCAATCTCGAATGATCTCCCTGCTGCACTGCACTTAGTGTTCAAGGAAGACACTCTACTCCTGAAGAATTTCAAAACTATTCTATTTAGTCATGGTTGGGCCAGGAGTGCATCTGAGTAGCCTACCTTGAAGAGCAGTGGCGTAGTCAGAAATTTATGATGGGGGCAGGGGTTGGAGGTTTTATGGCCTGGCTGGATGCCCTTTCTGACACTAACCGAACAGTATTACAGCAAATAAAAAGAGAATAATGTAACAAAGGGAATAAGGTAAGAAAAACAATTGTTGCTACAAGCAATTGTTTCGCTTTTTCTTCTTTAAGTGGATAAATAACATTTAAAAAACTTTCTTCCTAGGCCAATGGGGGGAGTTTAACCCCCAAAACCCATCTTGGTTATGCCACTGTTGAAGAGGCACTATATAAAACTTTAGAAATAATAATAATTATGATATAGAATTACACAATTTTCAGAGCTCTATGGTTCAGAGTCTCCTTACAGGGAATCATTACAGGACTAAAATTCTGTAGCAATCTAGAGGTAACCAATTTACATAGTCAGTGGGAATCACGTCCAGTAATCAAGTGGGAATCATGTCCAGTAATCAAGTAATCAAGTGGGAATCATGTCCAGTAATCAAGTGGGAATCATGTCCAGTAATCAAGTAATCAAGTGGGAATCATGTCCGGTAATCAAGTGAAAGACACAAGAGCATCTCTTGATGGCCAGGGCCACATAGACACACCCTTTCCACACATTTCAAAGCTACATTCTTCCAGTGGATCTGGGCTGGCAGCACCAACAAGTAAATTCCTGCAAAAGTGCTATATAAATGACCCGTGAGATTACATTACATTCTGCATATAATCGTAGAAGATAAATGTCTGAGAAGAGACAAGAAAGACTGTTTGTAAAGCGAAGGGTATGGAAAACAATACTTAACACTGTCAGTAGCCTCTTGTCTAATACTTTATCTTTGTCATTTCTACCGATAACACTATCTAAGGATATCCGATCAGATGGTCTCACCTTGACAGATTGGAGATAAGGAGTCCACTGCTTATGCCGGTGTGCATTAAGCCGTACTTGACACTGAAATCTCGGTCCATGAGCAGAACGTCACTGATTGTGCCGTCACTAGGTCTCAGATATGCCACAAATGTGTCCTTTAGGATCAAATATCTGCACATTCATTCAGCACACACACACACACACACATACTTTAGACCATCTTTTCATATACAAATTGGAAGATAAATATTTACTTCAGTGTCAAGTTGACAATCACGTATCACAACTTACAAAACAATAATATTTACAATGTTCATCCTGCTAAAACTGCTAAATAATAAGTTTATATTGATGTTAAGCAGGACATATTTACAACATTTGATGAACATTGGTCTGACATAAGATGCACACCTTTTCTTTAGTAGATGTGCATCTAATCAGCCTGAGTTAAATAGACTGATAATAAATATGTGTAGGAAGATAGATTTCAAAGTGATGTCAAAGCACCACCTGTTGTGGCTGTTAACAGGTAGAACATGTTTCATTGCACCCATAAGCAGGAGAGCACAGGCCGGGTTACAGTCAGCGCAATTCTTAACAGCACATGTCTTTAAAAAGTTAGCATTACTCCTCTTCGGTTGTTGCCTAGCAACAGTTGGAATTACCCACATCTTCAGGAATTTAAACAGCATGCATAGTTATGTATCATATCATAATATGCATATTGCTTTATTTGCAATTGTGATTACAAATCATAGATTTATATGGAACAAAGAGTCACAACACAAGAAAGGTTGTTCATCTTTAAAATAAGAAACTATCCAGAAGAAAGTTAAATGAAAATTATAATTGAGTGAAAGACTTTTAGTAAGGGCATCTTCATCTGATAAAGGCTTAGAACCATTGAAATAGCAGCTAGAAGTCATGTGATATAGAGAACCAGATGATATTTCAAGCCCAAAATGTTTCCCATCATCTCTTCACAATTTCAAATTTCACAAAAACAATTAAGAATTCACGACAAGATTGCATAGGTCACCTCTTGCAGGAGTCTAAAGCACAAACCAATAGCAAATCTCTTTTGACAGATATTAGCTTGTCCACAATACACCTTTGTTTAAATCATACGAATTTGCTAGAAAAACTTCATAATTTGAAGTTTCATTTGGTTCAGAGTCTTAAAATTCAACAGGCCAGCCATTGCGAAATATCAGAATACTAGTCTGCAACTGGTTAACTAGATAAAGGTCACTCAGACGAGCCTCATAAGAACAGCTACATCCATAATCGTTAAAAAGCTACAGAAAGATAAAATCTCCAAGTGAAACCAATTCAGCGTAATATACACATGACTTCATATGTATGGTGCAGAACCAAGCCAATAAATGAATCTGAAATATGTGCAAAACATATAGACACATCCACTTGTGAGTGCAGACAGAAAATGATATGACAGAGCACTAATGGACACAAGGGAATACAAAAACACTGAAGCCCAATCCACTCTGCATTTTTTCCATTTTTTTCATAACAATAAGAACTTCATCAGACATGCGCACCTGTCATAATAAGTAAAACATGACAGACTCAAACAGACTAGAAATAACTGCTGCTGTCAGAGATGAAAAACAAAAGTCTGGACAAATAGATCACAAAAACTGAAAAGTCTCCTAAAATCAATGTTACACAGAGACTAGTGATGTAGCTTTTCCGGAAATTTATTTTGACGGAAAGTTTCCGGAAAGTTTCCGGAAACTTTCCGAAGAACCGGAAAACACATTAAAATCAGAAAATATCAGAATTTCACTCTCAGAAAATTTTCTTATAGTTTAAACTCCTTTTATTTACAGTACTTCTGTCGATGCAAACAATGTTGAACTTAAAAATAATTAATATGAGCAATAAACACTGTTCATTAGCATTTCAGACTAGAGTAACCTATAGAAAACTACCGGTAGTTGCTTGCATGTCTGCAGTCATCTCTGTTGCAGGAAATGTGTAAAAAACTGATATAAGCATGAAATAATACTGCATCAATTTCTGTTTCTGTCTTATATTTTCATAACTCACAAATATGAAGGTGACTGAATGATAAAAAATATTTTCTCTAAATATACATCAAAGTTTAATTGCATTTAATTCCTAAATGTACCCGTATTTTTGGGCTGTGTGAACAATTATCACTAACACTAGCAGTGCCATCTATTGAATAAACTATTACTTATAACCACCTAAGACTGCTTATAGTGATGGATGTATTTAGTAACATTACATTGAAAGAAAATTCGGACTCCTTAGAGTTGAGTATGTGTTTAATAATATTTTATTGGCGGAAAAATACGTCGAAAAGTTTCCGGAAAAATATGAAACTTTCCAGACAATTTTTCCACCTCACAACACTAACTTCTGATAGTGATTGATGTATTTAGTAACATTATATTGAAAGAAAATTTTGGACTCATTAGAATTGAGTATGTATTTAATAATATTTTATTGGTAGAAAAATATGTCGGAAAGTTTCCGGAAAGATTCGTCGGAAAGTTTCCGAAACTTTCCGGAAAGATATGAAACTTTCCGAGGAAAGTTTCCGCCTCACAACACTAACAGAGACTGTTCTAAATATTCAAGAGCAGCATTTGTATAATGCAGGTTTACAGTAAAATAGATAATTAATCACATAAAAATGATTAGCTGATTGAACAATGAATTATACACAATGCATACACAAAATAAATGTGCACAGACAGTGTCATGCAGTGATATATTGAATCTGCAGTCACACACACATTGACACACAAACTTATACAGACACAAACACACACACCCATAAATACAATTCAAACCAAAACAAACACCATTCAACAGTCACTTTCATAGATATCTGAGTCAGCCATTTGCCATTGAAATTATTTCTGCTTTTTTTCCTGCAAATTGAAAGCTAGGTGATCCAGACGTGTATAATCTATTATTGGTGGCTAACAACCGCCTGCTGTTGCCTATTCAGTCACACTGTTCAACATATATTGGTCTAAGTACTACGCAATAACTCATGCAGTTATGGTAAGCAGCTAAAAAAACTCCGGTTATGGGAAGGCACAGGGAAATAGAGAACTGATGACAAAATAGCATCAGAAGGCTTGAAAGCAGTTTAAAGTACCAGTACTTAGGCATATTCCTCTTCAGTATTTCATAGTACTTTCAACTGCTTTCAAAAAAAATCAAAATTTATGATAAATATGAAGGTAACACACAAACAAATTCATATGAGGATGGGATTATACAGATCAGATTATTAATCAACGATGCAACACTATTGACATTAATTCAGCCATCTGCTGGTTGCATCTGGGGTTTAACATGCCTTTTCGTTCCATTTATGTCTTGTTTCACAAATAAAGTATAATAAATATAACATAGACTAGTAATTAGTTCTAAAACATACACAAAAGCAGTTCCGGCAACTAATACGTGACACAGCCATTGAAACAACATTAAAATCAGACTTTTCACTATTAGCCGAGCATGACTGTGTTAGCTAAGGACTGAGTTAGCTGACATACGACAAACAGTGAGCGATGCATGCAAGTTGAAAAACTCGTACCTGCGCTTTAAAAAAAGACCTAATTCCCTACAAATTAAATAGTAATGATCACTGACAGCTCATGTCTCATATTATCAAAGACAACAAATTTTAAAAAATAAAAAGATTTCAGCATTGTTAGCCAATGCTTCAATGTACAACAGAACAATTTACATCAAAAGTTACTAAAGAAAACTGAATATGTTTGGCGTAAGGCAGTTTCTGCTTTCAGCTCTCTGATTTACTCCTCACTTTCTTAACCCTGAACTCTGAAGACTGAAGAGATTTATTACTTATAGCTTTATAAATCTCCTTGCAAAGCAGCACAAATATATTTACATATTATATATATATATATATACTATAGTTATGTATATTAGAGTGTTTCAAAAAAATTATTTTTGAAAACTCAAGTGGCTAGATGCTTAAATGATGCCATTTGGTGTTGTAAATAACTCATTAAATTTTCATGAGATTATTCCACTGTTTAGTGACAGCTCAACAGAGTTCTGTATTCTGTAACCAGTCATTGTGAATTTACCTTCATTTCGTTTACACAAAAATGCATTATTTTGTGCTGTGATGCCTGTGAGTGGCAGACAATCAGACACAGTGTAACAGATTACTTCTTTTCTTTACTTACTTGCATTTAAGATGCACATTGCACAATGTGTTTCAAAGAATATTAAATTAAGTCTTTATAGCATCTTTGCTGGACGTCTCGACTCTCGAGTTGGAATGACAATCTAAGAAATGGAATGACAATGCGGATTGCAAAAGACTGATACAAATTCAACAGGACAGGATTTTTCTACAGTACATGAGAGAAGAAAGGAAAATGACAGCAGGTAGTCAGTCTCTAGCATTCAAAGAATGTGAAAAGAAGCAAATACATAGAAAGTTTGAAGAAATCTGTCGCATCAAAAAGGCAATGGCAGCAAAAGGTGATACAAAGTCGGCTACCGTGACAGAATACAAGGATGACATTGACGATTAGATCTAAGAACTGCTAATTAGCAAGTATCATTGACACAAGACTTGCTGATGAAAGCAAGCACTCTAGTGACTCCAAGGATAACAATTCAAACTCATCAAACTGTGATGTTCACTACACTCAAAAGACGACACCTCACTGATGATCCACTGTCTGCGGCAATCCTTGGTCGCACAAAAACTACACCATGAGAAGCAATACACATTGTTGCTCCAGCTCTTAGTTGCTCTTGGCATTTGATGTTGAGGACATGACACTGTCAACTAGTTCTATCTGGAGAGCATGGACAATAGTTAGGAAATTCTAAATACATGCCAAATACGTGCCAGGTACTCCGATTGCTCATTTCGACAGAAAATTACTACCAGACCCTGATAAGGACCTGGTTGACAGGATGCCAATTGTTCTATGAGGAATGAATGTTGATCAATTGTTGGCCATTCCTGAACTCCTAGTGAGCCCTACTGGTTCTGGTGAACTTATGGAAAACACCGTGATCCAAACATGACAATTAAGACTGGAAAGATGCACCAGATTGGCATGCAAGTCTTTGTTCCGATACAACCAGCTTAAACACTGCTGTTCAAACCGGTGCCATTATAGTCATTCAGCAGGCATTTGACAAATGTCTGATGTCTTTAGCCTGCCAGCAGCATATCTTTGAACTTGTGTCAGCTGCAGTGTTTGAAAAATATTTCAAGTCTTCCGGGTCACAGATTGCATCAATATGTAAGCTTACTCGATTAAAAGAATAGTGGAATTTCATTGATACTAGCAAATACAATGTTCACACTGTATGCTCTAGCCATTGGAGCCAAATCTGATCTCACAGGTGGTGAGTTTGGCTTGACCAGAGGAGGGAGGACAATTATAGGCTTCCTTCAGACTCAACTCAGCCGAGATATTCAACCGTGTCAGGATTGCCTCAAGTTCATAAAATTGGAACTAGGTACTGGGTGCAAATGTCACTGTTGTGAGTGTAATGATCAAGTACATTTCAGCCCTCCAGGAGCATATCACCATGCCAGATGGATGGTAAAGGAAAGTTGCTTTTAAAAAATTTACTTGTTCATGAACAATTCAAACCTACAGCACAAGAGCCAAAGGCTCTTTGATGCACCCCGTCTGCTCACCATTAACACCAATGTGAAGGCTTGGTTAACTGCTCCAAACAGTTCAGATGTTCCATATAATGAACTCTGTCGCCTCCATACTTTGGAGTTATTTGGCAAGGATGACAGTCAAGTGGCAGACATTACACTGAAGAAAATGAGAAAGCACCTGTGGTACATGAGTGAGGATTTGATTGGTCTTGCATTGTTTCTGATTGTGTCTGGAATAGAGGAGAAAGATGTGATGATTGCTGTTCTGAAGAGGCCACAGATGAAAACAGATGTCACAAGGGTTTATTTCAAAGTCAATTGAATAATTCCAGGAATAGACTAATTGGATTCTGTCACTAAAAGATCTATGCAGCTGTTCACTGCACTTACCGGGTAAAATTGATCCACATTTTCTTAAAGATGATCAAATTAGTTGGCCTTCCAGCCCTGCCTACATTGATGCCAAGCATAAGGTGGCAAGCATAAAAGTCATCAATGACTCTGCGGAACATGCTGTCTAGTTGCAAGGGACTTCAATTGTGCTCAGCGGCAGCTTGTGTTTCAGATAGCCGAATATGATCGACATCTCATGACGACTTCACTTAAGAAAGAGTACAGAGCTGACAAGACACTTTCTAATCTTTACCTACATTACTGTGAACACTGAATAGTAGTGTGACATGACCCATGCACTATTTCACTCAAATATTTTGACCAGTTCAAATAAAAATTAACATTAAAGGTTATTTTACAGTAAAAATGCCGTTTTCGTCATTTTACAAAACTTTGCATGTCTTGAGCTGTCACTAAAACTCATTGTATATGCCTATAATTTTGCACTAATGTTCCTGATCCTAAACGGCACCAAACTAGGGTCTAGCCCAATATGAAATGAAAAATAATTTTTTTTCCTAACGTTGGTGAATCGGCCTAATGTATATCGAATAATAACACATTTTTTAACTTACAAAAGGCGATCGATATAATGTGGCTCTCATGGTCACTATCACTTCAGCCACTTTAGTAGCTCAGTGGTTCAGTAGATATCTTAAAATGTGTTCAATCTTGATTTTATAAACATTCTGTTGCCTTCCTCGATCATCAATTTTTTTCTTCACATATTATTTTCTCTGCTTCATCCAGGTCTCTCTATATCTCAGACACTTCTCGTCTTTCCACCACATACACAGCGTCGCTTAACATACCAGAAGAGCGGAAAGAGGATTCTAAAAAGTGGAAACGTCGAACCTTTCCTGCCACTGTCCCGGCTGACAGCAAGTGGAGCATGAGCAGCAGTGGAGGGCGATACGTCTGCCACCCGCCCTCTTCTCCACCATTCCCTCCTTGTACTTCTCTCCGAGGCCATTGACGAACGACAGGTGACTCACCTCAAGAAACTTCAGCTGAAAACAACAAGCAAGCATCAATATAACTACTGCACACAATCATAGCGACTCCAAGAAATAGCTCTTTGTAAAGCCGCTCGCATAGGGTTTCTCGTTAAAATACAAATTAAAAAATCCAATGCTCATAAATTCAATATTTTGTATGCCTGGTTAGTTAAAGCGAGACAATCTGAGACATCCTGTGATGCTTTTCAAACGTTGCAGATACATTTTTATCCAGCAAAATAACAACAATGTCTTCCTCACATTTGCCAGCAGACATGGTTTTAAAACAAGATTGTTCGCATACAACTGAAAGTGGTCGGAACAATGGAGTTACGCAGCATCACGCTTGTCTAGTACATTGAAATGTGACCAACTGATCAAAATACATGGCAGGCATTGCAATGTGACCATTTATGGAATGCAAGCTTCTCTTGGGTAAATAAGCTCTCCATTGCTTCTGAATGCATCAACACCCATTTCATTCAAATTGACCATCTGCTGGATTGCTGTTGTCACAGACACACTTCAGAGCTCTGAAACTGCAAGTCAAGACCATACTGACCAGAAGTGAATTAATGGCATGAATTAAAGTCTATTAACAACCGACAGAACTTTCTTTGAAGATTAACGGTAGAGTCATGTCTGTTCAAATGAGTAAAAACAAAAAATAAAGTATATTTTTTAGAGATCTTTACTAGGAACGATAGAAAATGCTATGATGACAGGATAAAGTCATGTACACCTACAAATTAATCACCAAAAGAGCATGACAACCCACAGATGATTGTGCAAAAATAGTAAAGGATAAGGAAAATCAACAATGATCAAACCTTATTTATGAAATTACAGGGAGCTAATAATGCCACTTCGTCACTATATCTCACTCAATTAGCTACTAAGTGCCGAATGCAAATCTTTTGATACTCAGAGTGTTTACATTCGATCGTTAAATTCCGAGAAAAACTGCAGGTGAAAAACTGAAGTAAAAAACCGAGCAAATAGCTACACAACACAAATCATAGCTAGTGAAAGAAAGAAGGAAACTGACAGAGGGACAAACAGAGAGAGATAGACAATAGACACAGGTAGTCGTGCAGACTGTGGTGAAAATGGCATCGAACACCTATGAAGCGTTGAGTCCATGGTTATTGATGATGATGATGATGATGATGATGATGATGATGATGAGTTGTTGTGCAGCAGTCTTTTGCACATTGCTTTAGTATCTTACTGATGAATGCCACTCAGCCATTTCTTCAGACAAAACAGACACAAGGAAAAAGAGAGTGTGTGTGTGTGTGTGTGTGTGTGTGTTGTGAGTGAGAGAGACAGACAGACAGACAGACAGACAGAGAGTCAGACATGCAGGCAGACAGACAGACCATAACATGCTACAACAGCACAGAGTAACAGATAGCCATCGTACGCTGCATGCAGAGGCAGCATATCTGAAGTTAATATCAGATTTTTAATCCACAAACCCTTTGGCAAGTTCCCTGGGCTGTAAATCTACAGCTGTTTCTTTTATACAGGTGGTCCAACAAGGGTCCTAAACATGCCATAGCTACCCTATTTCTATTCCTCAGTCAGCCAAGCTCATGGTTAATAAAACTTTGCTTTACAAAAGTCCAGGACTCCAGATGCACGCGCGTGTGCACACACACACAATCATACATATATGTATACATATATACATATATACATACATACATACATACATACATACATACATACATACATACATAAATACATACATACATACATACATATATACATACATACATAGGGCCAACACATTACAGGAATTCTGTTTACTTTCCAGTATACATTTCCTGATTTGTCATGTAATGAAGCACACGTAAAGAATTACCGTTTCTTGGTGATTTCGGTAGAGAGGGCAATTAAGGACACTTTTCAGATAACCCTGTAGCTGGAGCTGAAACAAGGACAAAAGACAAAACCCAGTAACACATTGCAAAGTCCAACTGATTCAGTGTACTACCCTGATCAACAACTGTACCCAACAGGTGGTAAACATATGCAAAGTATGACCAGGGTGCCCCAGTCCGTTCTGAAAAGGCATCCAAATTCCCCTCACTCGGTCATTGGAAAATAACCAAATAGAAAGCATGCGAGTCATCCAATCCAGGTTGGAATAATTCAAAGTAATTCAAATTCACTTACGCAGTCAACTTGTCTCCACTGCTACGATATCTTTCGGTACACCACTATGGCCAGTGCGTAATAATATTGATTTCTAGTGAATAATAAAATCTCTTCTTCTGCATTCTAAACTGACTGACTGCAATGTGCTTCCTTCCACCTTATGGCTCCACAGGTCACAGGCAACTTCTGCGTTATTGAGTTGCAAGCCCAAAACTAGCACAGCACTCTGCTCAAAATAACTATTATTCTAATTTTGCTTCGTTTTGGTATTATGATGCATGGCCTGTGGGGTACCCTTTGGGCTAGTACTTGAGCCTCTGGATGTCCACTGACAGGCCAAATATCGAAACAGACATAAGCAACTGCAGTGATAAACAACAATTGTTTAGAACAATGGGAAACCATTCTGTGAACCTGAACTTTCAAAATAAGTTCCTTGTGCAGTTATATGACATGCCTATTATACTGTGGCAAGGTTATGCTATGTTAATGTTATGTTTATAACACTGTGGCAAGGTTTGTTCCTGGCTATAACACTGTGGCAAGGTCTGTTCCTGGCTATAACACTGTGGCAAGGTTTGTTCCTGGCTATAACACTGTGGCAAGGTCTGTTCCTGGCTATAACACTGTGGCAAGGTATGTTCCTGGCTATAACACTGTGGCAAGGTCTGTTCCTGGCTATAACACTGTGGCAAGGTCTATTCCTGGCTATAACACTGTGGCAAGGTCTGTTCCTACATGTCTATAACATTGTTGCAAGGCTTTTTCCTACATGGCTATAACACTCTTGCAAGGCTTGCTCCTGTGTTCAGAACTTACAGTGATAGTGATTCATTCCTTGGCAGATCAAAGGCCTAGAGGAACCTCACAACACCACACAACACCAGACGGCAGGAATTATTCTTGCTTTATTATGCTGCTCCATGGGCTGCAAACATTACCAACAGTTGCCTGCTGCATGACTACTGCCGCTCTGCTCTGTCTGTGCTCTGGATTTCAGCCATAGCATCCTTCAACCGCAACATGATCGCTCTCCATAGATTCTTAGCGATGTGTAAACAATACGTTTCCTTTATGATAGCGTGTCAAATTTAGAATACAACAGGCAGTCAATTTATGCCGTCGTACATCACTCCAATGCATGCAATTTAATGTTTTACCTCTTAAGTCTAGTTTTTTAGGTTAGACTGCAGTAAACTACAAGTCAGCAATCTTTCATCTCACAATGGATTGAATGGTCATAAAGCTTCTGAGCAGAGCTATACTAAAATACTAGAGCTGTCGTTCGATTAAAAATTTTAATCGCGTTAATCGCACGATTAAAATTTTTAATCGCAAATTAACGCAATATTAACGCAATATTAATCGACGTTTTTCACATTGCCTGACATAGCTCTGTTTACTTACTATATAAATATATATATATATATAGTAGGGCTGTTGTTCGATTAAACATTTTAATCAAAATTAATCGCGCGATTAATTTTGTTAATCGCAATTAACTGCAAATTAATCGCAATAGCCTACATTTCCTTCAAATAATATTTGATTAAGATTAACATATTATGTTAATCTTACTATTTTATAAGGACCCTTGAAGCATAAAATTTCAACGACTGAATGCATTCTTTCTATTGCAAATATATTCAATAACCTTTGGCTTAGGCCTATTGAATTTCTGCAGTTAACTTATTGAACAGTTTTGTATGACAGACAGAATTGAAACACTGTTCAGATTAGTCAACTGCTCAAAATCCGTTAATTTTTTCATTTAAGCTACATTTAATTAAAACGATATAGGCCTACATGTGAAAACTAGACAACCGTTTTCTGACTCTCAAAATTAATTATTTATTCAGCCAACTGTAACCTATTGGCAGACCAGTTTATTTGCATTGGTAAGGTCAAGGGATACTCTTATTAATTAACAATAGTATGCCTAGGTCTAACTATTGAACCTCATTATCTAGTCACAATATTTTTCACAAGAGGTAGCGGTTCTTGCCAAACCTTGTCTCAGTTGTCCTTCTGTAAACATTTATCAATTGAAACCTGAAATCCATTGGTCATCTCCTGGAGTTCATCCAACGTAGTCTGACGGGGTGAGAAAACAACCTTAGTGGACGATGCGATGCGGCCGATGTCGACGGTTCATGTTAAATGCATGTTTTGGTTCGCATGCAAGCGATAATTGAGCGACGAATTGCTACAATAATACTCAAATTCTTTTTTGGAATATTTGCCAAAGAATGTATCACTAGTTTCAAGTTTGAGCCTTCCGTTTAAAACGAGTTTTACTGCCTCTGATTCAATTTTAGCAAGATCAAATTAACGCATGCGATTAATGCGTTAAAAATTTTAATCGCAAAATTTTTTAACGCGTTAATCGCACGCGTTAACGCGATTAAATCAACAGCCCTATAAAATACGTTTCAACAGTTAGATCGTCATGGCCGTGAAAGCTCTGTTTTATTCCAGCATTCCATAAAATACACTTGAAATTAAAGGCCTCTAAAGATAGCTAATGGTATTCAGACTGAAACGTGTTGCTAGACTTGCTGAACTGCACGCTTGAAAATTGAAATCCTCGCACATTAGGTTCCCTATATATAAGCAATGATCTTCTCATGCAAGAACATGCGACTGAAGCATCCTTTCGTAAAACAGCAAACACACAACAGCTGCCGCTTAAAAATTAATATGAGAAACAACATCAATTGCAGATTGTAAAGCTGAGAAACAAATTGTCGTTTATGCATGATGACTGGATTTGAAATATTTGATGTAGAGTAACCTGCGATTGAGTGTAGTGTAAATTTATATAGCACCACTCAAAGAGAGAGATTCATCGGATGCAATGAGCAGTATGCTATTTGCGATATCAGAACCAGAGAACACATCAAATCAGGCAATAAATAGATCAACCCAACATTTTGTTAGCCTTAAAAATTATTCCTGGATCATTTTCCCCAAGGTGCGACTATACATACAGAACGTACGTTATTTTGAAACACAACATACTGGGCTGGGAGCGCCTCTGAGTAGTTTCTTGAAGGGGCGCTATATAAATGCTAATAATGAATGAATGAATGAATGAACATACATACGGTATGCGTACATTATTGTGATGGTCAGCTGTGACTGCTCAATGATCTCTACTTCTAAACTTTCAGAGTCCAACATTTACAAAGTTGCTAATATATATTCTGTGTAATGTACAACATAATGAAGAAAAAATCAAGATTTTATGGCACACTTTATAGGAGAGTCAATGAGAGTGGTCATTTCATTGTTAGGTGTATTAGACATACTAAACTTTAGTATCGTTTGTAAATATTAGTATTGGTAGGCTTGCAAAACTGATCTACATGTATGTGTAATATTATGGTGAAACACTAGTAATGCCAGACTAAGATTAGTAATCTAGGTGACTACAAAAATAAAAAATTAATACCCAATGGTCACAATTTATTCGAGCACCAATTCTGCCATAAATGTATTTTGCACATTCTGCAACAGAGCCACTGCAATTAAACTTTAACGTACGTACATTGTACGCATACTTGTGGGGCAGGTGGTGTAGTGGGTATGTTCGTTTGCCATGCAGCCGGAGGGTTGCAGGTTCGAATCCACCTCAAGTCGCCATGTAGGGACTTCGAGCAAGTCCTTCACTCACAATTGCTCAGGAACTTCGGCATGAAACTCCGATCCTATGTCCGCACCGTAGTCAGGAGTGCCTCTGAGTAGTGAGTTTGAAGGGGTGCTATAGAAACAGAGAAATAAATAAAATAAATAAAGCATACATCATTCCTTTCGATAACGTATGCATGGTACGTATACGTTATTCTGATGAGTAACGTATATATTCTGCTTCTTCGTACGGCTAAGGCTTCATGATAATATCGGTGGCTACCTTTCTTTCTTCCAGGTGTTCACTTCGTACAATTGCCTCTGGTCGTTTTGGAAACTTTGTTGTGTCTTTTGTCTTGGCAAAAAATTTTCGGCGATCGCGAGCTCTGCAGACAAAACAAGACAATGAAAAGATAACATAAAAGACATACATGTATTATATGTGCAGTAATTACTTGTGCCATATAACAACAGGTTCATTCAAACAACTAGGTGTCATTTAAAAGTGGGACTTGGAGCAGTTTAGTGATACTTTATCATCGACCAGTGTAGTAGATGCGGTTAAAACCAACGCAAAGGACTTCAACATCAACAAACACTGATATTCAGATGAATATCCAACATTGCGTTCATTATTCATTTGCAGTAAACATTCACTCATATATGTAGTAAGTAACCCATAGCAACTTCTAACACATTAATCACTTAATGTCTCACGCAGTCAGTGCAAAGTGACCACTCAAGAGGTTGGTGGTCATTCTGTGATATTTACTACATAGCTGTCCTGAACACATTCCAATAAAACCTTCAAAACAGTACATATATTTAAGTAGCTACTCTGCCCTGCTGCTAAGAATAGAACCCATGTTGATTGGCTAACAAGTCAGCAGGTGTAGGGCTGCAGGCCATTGATCACAATGCACAAAATATCATCTCACATCTCTATATAATCTGAATATATTCAAAGCCATTCATCTTGATCTGCTGTAGAATATTCACAGTGAAACGCAGCTTTGTGTTTCAAACATAAAACACATAAATTTCTTGGATGCTTAAAAACACATAAATTTGAGATCTTGGATACAATACTATGAGCTTGACTAAACTAGAATTAGCAGGTATGTGACAAACAGATATTGTTGAATTCCATGCACCGTTGCAACATTATAATAATACATAATTAATGATAAAAAAATAATGTGCAGGTGTTACAACTTTATCAAAACACCAATTGATACACCTTTGATATACTGCAAGAAAGCTTTTTGCAACCTGTTAGGCCAATACCATGATATGCAACTAAATACCCTGCTTGAAGATCATTAAATGGATACAGATCAAAATAAGAAGGAAATGCATCTAATCAAAAACCCTATTTAAGAACTTAGCTAATAGTAAATGCATATAACCGTAAACATTGATGCAATAGAACTAGTTTGATGCACTAAAACCATAATTTCCAGTTAACTGTCAACTTAAGTCAACAGAACATTTTCCTATCAGAGGTTTCTCATTTTACTCTCCTGTCTTAATGGCATCAAAATAACCATCCAGTAGCAGCAGCAGCAACAACAGCAGCAGCAGCAGTCTCATTAGATAATTGAGACAATAAAAAAAATATAATATAATCATCACTGTCAATCCTCCATTTTATTTCTGCAGAGCAATACAATTATCTGGATCGTGTAGCTCAGCCTAACATTCAAAGGATAATTGAATCTGACACTATTTTAAATGAAGCAAGAATCCCTTAAGCCAAAGAAAAATATCAATCCACTAATGACACCATTACTATGCTCTGATCAAAAAAATCTGAGGAATAATGCATATATATATATATATATATATATCATGCAAAGTGCAGTGGTTATAAATTCATGTCAAAGACCGATAAAAATTTATGAAGTGCTATTGAAAGCTCAGCAGTGTAGGACACCAGCTTAGTCACAAGTGCTGCATCATGCCAGAGATTTATATACAGTATATAAACTATATATAATATATGTATATCCCAAAGACAGATAAATGTATGAAACAATTGAAAATACTGCAGCAACTGCTCCTACAGGTTTCTCATCACAGAAGGTTTAAATTACGGTACGTTTGATCTACACCTGGTCAAGAAGAACTCTCAATTCACATCTGCTGGGTGAAGCATCACCAGTTGGCAGCAATTATCTTTTAGTCAATATAGGAAAGGTGTGCTCAGTAACGTAGTAGTTAAATGCACTTGGCTGTTTATACAGAATTTGGGGTTAAAATCCCTGCTAGGGCAGAAATTCAATCTCGCTTCACCTGCACCCCTCCCCGCACCCCCCTCCTTGCACCCCTCCCCCGCACCCCTATCCAACCCAACTCAGCTATGATGAGAACACAGACCATATGCTGTCAGTGAGAAGAAGAGATGGCAAAGGAGAGGACTGGCCACCCCCCCTTCATATACTGAAGTTAGGAAAATGAAGTTGTGCTAACACTTCACGCCCATGGCTGCCTTTGGGGGGGTTTAGATTAATGAACTGCGCCTTTTCGTCCTCTTTGTCCTCAATAACAATAGGAAAACAGATAAACAATTTGATGTCAATTTATGTGCTGTGCCTTTTAAAAAGCACCACAAGCACTGTTCTGAGTCAAAGAATGCATTATATTTTTCATCTTTGACCTGAACAACAAAAGGAATCGTGTATTTATTAAAAATGGCTGATATGCCAAGTTACACACATTACCAATCACTTCACTTCTAGGCTCTCCACCTAGATCATAAATGTCAATTAAGAGGGTTGAAGAAATTACAAACATTAATAAATTTTCAAATTCATCCATGAAGCAAGCAAGCAACTCTCAAGAAGAATACCAACACATAGTTCTGAATGAAATCAAAAAACACGTGACATACTCTTTCGTTGGCATTGGTATCGTTGTCTGCAGTTTGAACAGATAGAGCGAGTCGTGAAGACTCCGAAAATGTTTGTAGCGCCGTCTAACCGTCCATTTGTATTCGCCATGGCTGATTTGTACAACATACCTATCAACAAAACATTGACAACCCAATTAGACTTTTTCTGAACTAATCCAATGATAAACATAAAAACTCCGCCACTGGTTGCACTCTGCCAGTGCCAGTCCCAAGCCTGGATAAAGGAGGAGGGCGTCGCTAATGGTCTTTGTTACCACACAGTGATGTTAAACAGCAACTACGACGATAAACATAAAGGGTTAAACAGCACACACAGACATGCACACACACAGACATGCACACACACACACACACACCACCAGGTGGTACTGCTTCAAAAGGTCAGCTCACATCAACTACATCATTGATCTATTAGAGTGGTTGTTGAGGTCACTGCTACTACAACTTAGGTTCAAACTACCATCTCTGCAGTCTTCGTCTAATGAACACTTGTAAGGAGAGGTGTTATTGATTGCTGCACATGAAGTCTACTCAGTCATGAAACAGAATGATTCACTTGCTCACAATAGCTAATCAGAAAAATCATAAGCATTTACATTTTTATCGGGTTGGAAATAAAATATGCACAAATTCGCATTTCTTATTCATTTTGGAGAGAAAATTACAATTAGATGTATAATGTATAAGAGTTTCTGGATACATGAAAGATCAAATCCAACATTTGAGAGCCAGTGGTTGGTTTCAGTGATTGGTACTGACAATCAAAACGTTCACCAACAGCACGCAGAAGCGATGTAACGTTATTTAAGCAATAAATAATCTTATTCAATTCGGATGTCTGCAACGCTGCTATCACAGCACAAACAGTAAGTAACAAGAAGTTAAAATCTGATAAGCCTTAGAAGGCACAACTTCCGTTAGATTTAGTCACTTGAAATTATCTTGTGCAAACTGCAACTGATCGATCAGTGAAATGAGCAAGTAATTTCATTTTCTTTGTTACCACTATGATGGTGGTTAGAGTACAAATACAGACTGAGACCATATTGAAGATTACCAAAATTCACCATATTATAAATGACTACCAAGCTTGCAAGTTTTTAGTTATACAATTACTGAAATTCATCTCAGGCAAATTAACTGGTTTTGAATACTTAACAAGAGCTAACATTAAAAAACATTAAACTTAAGTTTTAAATACCTTCAACACTTGCCACTGGGTATGTAAACATCAAATTACATTGAAGCATTTACAGTTAATTAAATATGAATAAGTTGGTACTTTAGCAAAATATAAAAAAATACTAAAACATTAGCCCCCATTTAAAAACTATTTTTAATTTCAAAATAATTTAGAATCCTGGGAATAGATAAGATGCATAAAAACTATATTTTAAGTATCTTGAATTTACTTTAATAACATGACAAATTTGGTAAGCTAGTAATACAGAACAAACTTATCACTTGTGCTCATATAAGAAAATTTTATTTTAAAAAACTTATCAAAAAATACTTAGATGTTTAAGAACTTAATTTCAGTAATAGGCAAAACCGATAAGGTGATTAATTAGTTTATTTTACCTGGCTTATGACAATACCTTTCACTTGCAAAGCTTAAGCAATGTTTTTATGCAAATTTTGTGAGATAAGGAACTATCCATCAGTCACCAAACTTGATCAGCTTTAATCAGCAGAAAAAGGCGTATCGCAGGGCTATGCTGGTACCTGTACCCACACCTTGATATCTGCATACCCAGATAGCCTATTTGGTTCATAGTGGGTCCACACTGTACCAGTTGTTGCAATGTAGTGGCCAGTTCATAGACAAGTGTCGGATCAATGAACACAGTTGTTTGGGTATGGACTATGGAGGTTAGACAGTCACAGAAAATAGATGACTCAATGAAGACCACTATACTGTCATGCCCACACCCCAGAACTTAAGACGGGAAGGACCAAGACTGGGTGGCTCTCTGCTAGACCCTCCTGCATCATCATAGGATAGAAGAATCTTTGGGATACATACCACACCCAACAACAGCAGATTTCCATCAGCTATAGTACTGTAGATGATTTTCTTTACATGCTTGAAGAAGTGAGTATTACAAGAAACATCAGAATTCAAACCCCAGACATAAACAGGGAAGAAATCACATTATCACATTCATCAGCCACACACCAAACCAAATTTTTATATCCTGATTATCTGCTCAAATAGCGTTATGCTTTTCATAGACTCAGACCATGGCCAACACAACCGCAATCATTATTAGTACAGGTCGTTTCCATAGACTGATAACGTTAATAATCAGAACCATTATATCACTCTAGTTTTCACAGACTGTGACCACTTTAAGAATCTTGACTACCAAGACACAAGCCATAAGCCATATTCAGGTCAACACCCAGTAGATGTTGGGACAAAGCAACAGCCAAAGAAACAGAAAATTTGACCATGAAGTGACACTTGCGAATGAGCAGAACATTTAGACACTTGGAAAGAATTCCAAAACTCAAGTCCAGCATCCTGAATATTCTAATATCATCCACATAAAATATCTCACTGAATGACTGTCAAGTAATGATATCTACACATGATAGAAATATCTACATGCAGTGGAGTGAAAGACATCATGAACAACAGAGGACCAAGAGTCGAATGCTAAGGGATGCTACACTGTACTGCTTGTTAGCAAAGCCATGGAAGAATTATTGCCATAGTATCAAAGTAGCCAACAAGGCCAGCAAAAAAATAAACACTTGTCACCCAAGCATCATCCATACAGCTCAAGGTATTATGCAGAATAGCACAGTTTGAGTAAAACTTAACAATATACAGACTGAGAGGGATATCTTAACAAACTGGAAATAGAGTATCAAAATTATGGCAAGGGCAGTATTACTGCCCTTGCCATAATTTTGATACAAGATTGTCGCAATGACCTTGCCATAATGCCCTTACCATACTGCCGCAGTATGGTAAGGGCATTATGGCAAGGGCAGTATGGTAAGGGCAGTATGGCAAGGTCATTGCGACAATCTTGAGCAGCATGGTAAGGGCATTATGGCAAGGGCAGTATGGGAAGGGCAGTATGGAAATTGTTGGCATTAAGAATCGGAGAGAAAAATATGAAACTGAAAGTGAGAGACTCACAGATTCGGATTTAAGATTTTTGAATGATCGCTTTGGTCGATACCGACAATCTCCACGGAGACGTTGTTTCCCTTCATGAAGCATTCCCTGTCACGGTCATCGAACGGCACTGGAGGCTGGTGGATGCGGCCGAATGGAATACGTCTTGCAGCTAAACACAAACAAAGACGCGATACATATCTACAGACACATGTGTAGCATGCAGTGGCTGTACTTAATCTCTCTATGCTGAACCACACCGCTCATTGCAAGTTTATTCCACAGGATCATATGCCTAAGACTGAAGACAATACACAAACAGATGTCGTATCATTTAATTAAATTTTATGATGGTAGAAATAACACAACTCTCAGAAAACGAAGATAACTTTATAACTCTACTGGTGGTGTTTTGAAGTTGTCATAGCTAAAATTATTGTCATAATTCAATCAAAGACACTTAGCAAGTTTGCTCAAGTGCTATACAGAGTAACTGACTCAGAGAAACTCAACACCATGCTCTCCTTGCTATACAAGGTCTCTAACAATTGCTAGCATGTCCCAAAATGGGCAAAGCACTCCCGGTATCACCCATCCAAATGTAAGAGAGAAGCATATTCTCAATATTACTTTATTACCGTATATCAGCGGTTCCCAACCCGTGGCCCGCGGGCCAAAAGTGGCCCGCAAGGCCTCAGAGAATGGCCCGCCAAGCCTCAGAAAAAGACCCTCATCTCTCAAAGAATAATCAAAAATATATGAAAAATTAACAATTTGGACAGGATAGAACACATTATTATTTTCTATTACACATTATTTTATTTTAACGTCGATAAATAGCATCAAACATTATATTTTGAATCAATTATAACAATTTTATATGCTTTTAGTTAATACAATTCTGACCTTGTGGCCCCCTAATGTCCTTCAACTAAGAAAAAGTGGCCCTCGTGTCCTCCAACTTAGAAAAAGTGGCCCTCAAGTCAAAAAAGGTTGGGAACCACTGCCGTATATGGTTTTAATGGAGGCAATACCTGACACCACTACATGTCCTTGCAACACATCAAAATACACACATGCGATTACACAATGAGCTTCAGAATCAATCCATCAACCACAGAAACAAAGCAAAACAGTTTTTACAATTAACTGAAGTAAGAACCTAGTAAAAAAACTAATTGGAACTAAACCAATAAATCTTAATCAGAACTACAACAATAGTGAGTCAATGAAAAAAGATCGAATAACAGGACGAAATATTAGAACAAGAACAAAAATCACTATTGGAACAAAGCTATCACTTTAAATAGACAATGATCATACAAACTTGTATGCACACAAGCCGGCATAAATATACACATACATCAACAGTACATTATATTTCTTTGTTTATTATCAATCAAGATGACAAATCACAACCCGTTATAGATCAGATAAAATACAAGCACAACAATTCCAACATGGTTAGCTGATTGTAATTGATGTTATTGACTAGACTTCTTTCCTTTTATAAAAGCTTTTAAAGAGGATCCTATGTATGAAATTTTTTTATCTTTTGATGGGAACAAAAAGTCGTGAGGTCTGGGCTGAAGATCGTATGGTCTCGTCATAACTCTTGCATGAACATATACCGTATGCAATGTATGCATATCTTGCTCGCACAAGTGAGTTCAGATGCTCAATGAAAAGAGACATGGAACAAGAGAAACCTTACGGCCAGGTTTCAGGCACTCTTTCCATCCACATGCTGACATCCATACACAGGACCTGCTCAGCTTTCAATCATCCAGCTCAAGAACTGCCTCTGCAGATCACTTGCATATTTGGTCACATAACATTAAATGTAAATGTTAAGGTACACAGATTTTTTATAGCAGCGGTATGTCACTCTTATTATCGCAGGCTGTCATTTCTCAGAGATGACTTCGAATGAATCATTTCCACTTCTTTAGTCAAACAATGTTCCTTGTCTTTATTCTTGTCGTCGAGTCATATCCCTTATTCTTCTGTACACATCTTAGTCTTTCCAACAAATGCTGTGCTTTGCTATTTAATCAACAGGCACTTTTTTCTACATGGTCAGACCATCAAGTCTTCATAGGATGTGCTTACAAACTTAGTGTTTCTACTTCCAAAGACTGTCCTTCTTTAATTTATCATTATGAAGGGAATGAGTAGACAGAGAACTCTCGGAACAAATGAAGGAAGGAAGGAACGAATGAGTGAATGAATGTAAATGTCTTACAGACAAATAGTTCAACAGGAACATGAAATTAATGCACAGCTATACTCAGACAACCAGCCAAGCAGAAAACAGGCAAACAGAAACCCATCTCTCATCTCACAATGTTTGCTAAAAAAATAGAAAGTCATATAGAATGATGATGTAGTAAAATCCATGGAGACAGATGGTCTAAAAGGTCAAAGGCAACCTATATATATATATATATATATATATATATATATATATATATATATATATATATATATATATATATATAATATATATATATATATACATAGATATATATATAATCTAGGACTGCTTACAGAGCCCAAATGTCAGTACATTAAGAACTTGGTGATCAGTAGCCAAAGAGTCAATGCAAGAATGCTGCAAGAAGAGAAAATTACGAGAGAAACCAATGCAACAAACTAGCAACTTGCTCAACTGTGCACAAAAATCAATCATCAATCAATCAATCAATCAATTCGTTTATTTGAAGTACTCAAGCCAACACTGTACCCGGCCACGCGTTGCTGTGGCTGAAAAGACCGTCCAACCCTCCCTACCTCCATTGCCCTGCCTTCCTCCCCTCCTCCACCCTCTGACTCCCTGGGAGTCCCTACATCCCTCCCTCCCTCCCGTTTCATCCCCTCCGGTCCGGTCCCTCCCTCTCCTCCGTGCCTCCCCTTCCTCCATCCCTCCCCTCCGCTTTCTCCCCACCCTCTTCCTCCCTCCTTCTCCTTTCCTCCCTCACACCCTCCCTTCCCGACAGCAAGACGCTCTGATAAAAACCCGTCCGCACACGGCCGCAACGTACATATGCATATGCGCTAGAAGGCGTCCGGAAGCTTAGTAAGAGATGCGTCTGCATTTGATGGCATATCGACCGACGGATGTGTGGAATTTGAACTCTAATTAGGTCGAATCGAATTTAAAGTTGTGTTTTCTTGTCGAAAAGATTGCGCTTTTCCCCAAAAATCATTATATAAACCCGCTCATGTTCGAATGGAACGTTTTGCGAAAATTTTCAAAACAATTGGTCAAGAACTTTCTGAACTTTCTGAGATCCTTGATTAGGCACGGTAATGTTTTACATTTTTATTTATATAGATCAGGGGTTCTCAAACTTTATTTTTATTGTACCCCCAAGCAAAAATATCGAATGATGGCGTACCCCCAGCAAAGTCAGATCAGAAAAAAATGCCATTGCGATGTCCTCTGGCAGTGACAACAAAAAGTCCATTTAATCATTGGTGACATCGTTTATTAGAGTTTAGGTCTAAGCCCCTATAAAGGAAGCAAAATCTAGTTTTGAATCATATAATCTTATCAGCATTTTAAAATGAAAAATAGTTCTATAACCCCTGCAAAAAAGAGGAAAGAGCCAACCTATAATGCTGTGCACACGCTTGGTCAGACTAGCACAGATTTACAATATCTGGTTTTATATTTGTCAATTTCAAACGCAAATTTAGCCTACCCCATGTTTGTTTTTGATAGCAAGAATAGTTATAGTTTCACCCAGATATGATGTGCTGAAAGGAATCACAAAATTTAAAGCTCGACCTGAAATTAATCATTTGGCCAATTCAACTCTCTGCTATTTTAGCTCTATAATTATATAGTCTGAGATATTCTGGTTTTGGTTCTTTCAACCATTTATACATTAGGCCTATTTGTTTCAAAATTATAGTAATAGACTTAAACATAAAAATATGCTGCATGCACTGCATTATATGTGAGTCTATTTATATGATGCGAAAGAAAGAAATGGCGATGCTGTTATATGTTGCAACGTGAAAAATCACTACTAATCAAAGAAAGATGGACGCAAAGTCCATAAACTCAAAGAAAGTTTATATTTCTGGAATTTTTCGCGTACCCCTTACCGGTGCCTGGCGTACCCCTGGGGGTACGCGTACCACAGTTTGAGAACCCCTGATATAGATGAATGGCATTTACGGAGACAGTCACAATAAATGCAAGGACAAAATGTTAGGTTGGTAGATGCGCTTATAATAAAGAATACATTATACGAAGGACCATGATGATCTTTAATAGCACTTGTGTTAATTAATAATTATTAATTAACACAAGTGCTATTAAAGATCATCATGGTCCTTCGTATAATGTATGTTATGTATGCACTGCAAGTGGTGATTTACATAGTGCCTTTAAAACCCCATGAATAAACCAACACATGGATACAAAAGGCGTAAATTTTAGTTGAAAACGTTTTTAAGCTTTCACTGTCCATTACCACTACACCACATATTCTAGTAAAACCACATATCCAAGTAAGACCCCATATCCTAGTAAAAAGGGTTAGTATGGCCAAACTTCATGAATTTTGATCATTACCTATCTGTTCAATAATTAGATCCAATTTTCAGCCAGCTGAAAAATTATCAAAGGCTGCATTGCAGATGCAGAAGGCATATGTGCCTATATGCTGAAAGAAAGAATATTTCTGTCAAATTGATTTATCAGGTCAAATCAATAATGGAGCATGAAGCAAATCCACCTACTCACAAAGTTGTTAAACAAAATCAATGTACGGCGGAATAATTTCAATAATAACAAAATCTCTCGCTTAGTCCAAAGCAAGGCAAAAAAAAAATAATGTTGTGTTTCCGGTAACCCGACCGACCCTCTTTTATTGCCGCGACTCAAATAATTTTGTAAAAAAATTTTATTTAAAAAAAAAATTTTATGAAAAAAAATTTAAAAAAAAAAATTTCTCCAAATTTTTTTTGACATAATACGGTGACATTGCCTTCCGTATAGAGTTGGATCTTAGGCAAAAAAAATGCTGTGTTTCCGGTAACCCAACCGACTCACTTTTATTGCAGCGACTCGGAAAATTTTGCGTAAATTTTTTTATTTACATTGACATTGCCTTAGAGTTTCACGCCTGCCTAACTACTTCCTGGTTGCCAGTCTTGAGAAACCTCTAGCCTTATCATTCTCATTTGAGTCACCTCTAACGGGGTGACTAGGGAAAATAAATCTAGCAACCTCTAGGTGTAACTAGTCACTGGCTTGATCAGACTGGAACGACCCATAGCAGTGATGTTCTGTTCGCGCTCATCTTCCCATTCTTTTCCCACTTTATCTTACCAGAAAGGATGTCAACAAAATGAAATTAATAGAATTGTTTTCTAGAGCAATTTTAGGTACAGGGAAATAGGCAGTTTATACTTGCTTAGAACACGTACTTTGTTGCAGCGTGTACCACTGTACCTATATGCAAAAAAGAGTATTTCGGCATAATTTTTCGTATAGTCACTGTAAAAAAATATTTTACCAAAATAAAAATATTTTTCGACCTACCTACCCAATTTTTTTTAGCTCTGTTACCGGAAACACAGCATTATTTTTTTTGGCCCAATATAGATAGGTAGGCTGCAATGTAAAACTGGTTTTACAAACTGTAGCTTTTACTGCAATAATGCATCAGAACAATTCGTAGTTTTGTTCAGCTGGACCATTTTCAAAGGTGACAGACAACATTAGTCGAAAAGGCTCATTAATACGATTGGGTTCCATCACTTGAGCAATTTATTCTGAATATAGTTGAATCGCCCAAAGCAACTCAGCATTGTTGATCTGCAATGGAAGTGTTTCTAGTCTAACTAGCTATCTGCTGCACCTATTTTTTAGAAACTATCTCCACCAAGGACCCTCCCCCCCATGTCTATTCAATCTAATCAGCTGCCCAACAGTGCCCATGGCGTCTCCATCTCTACTCAAGATTAAACTGCTTATAAATCTACCATTTGCTACAGTCTGACTTAGAAACTAATCTTCTAAATATATAATTGACTATGGATTGGTCTTGGTGAACGCTTGGTTGACATTTTGTGCATTAGACACCAGCACAAAAGACGTTGCTACACAATTGGAAAAATCAGATTCCCCTCTGTGAAGCAACAAAGACAGCGTCTGGAAAAGACATTGATTTTCTGTCTGGAATAAAGATGCATAGACAAAAAATACCAGCACTACACAAGACCCAACAGAGACTGCGATGGAACAAAAACAGTTCAACACGCTTAAAAGACAAAAGAACACTGCCACTCGGAAGGACACAATCAGACACGCTTGGGTCAACTTAATGTCATGCCATCGTTCTGTAACCTAAGACAGTAGAGCAGCACAATTTTTTATATCATAGGCAGATGTAGGCAAAGTGCGACAATATTCAATGACTCAGCTCTGCATCATCCAGCTGGTGCAGTCTGTCCGTTCGTTTAATCAATTATGCGTGGTCGTGATCGCTCCAATGAAGCCATAAATGTGCGCACAAACATACAGGTAAACGCACAAACATACAGGTAAACGCACAAACATACAGGTAAACGCACAAACATACAGGCAAATGCACAAACATAATGTAAACAGGTAAATGCACAAACATACCGGTAAATGCACATAGCACAAAAATATTTACAAATCCAAGCATAAGTTAAACACTGAACGGACGAGACTAGGTCAGATGGGAAAACCCAGATTTGTGCAAACTACCGGTATACAACTATAATTATATGCATAATAATGGAGCAATAGCAGAACTGGAAACTCATTAATTAAAAACATTGCTTCAGTTGTTTCCACAGAGATACTCTACAGATGTGGACATGCTTGGTTTTGGTCAAAATACCAATTATGCAAAGTTAGTCATATTTCTAATAGGGAGAGGTAAGGTACGTGATGTTACGGTTGTTACCTATGAGGTTCATCGCTTTAAGAACCAAACCATAATCATACTCTACAGGTTTTACCAGATATATATTACACTTAAATACCTGGTTTTGTGTACATATACCTAAAAATACTTAAATGTCTTATCTGGCAACAGAGCCTGGTGCACTGGTGCATTCAGCTTATAATCAAAGCAAACAAAACAGGCAGCAGACAAAAGATTCATAGGAGACAGAAACCGAAGCTGCTGGAATAAATTGAAAAAAGGCATAAACTGTGCAAGACAAATTGCAAACTTTACAACTGGAACCTAGGGTATGAGCATTTTTGTCTAGAGCAACACTGAGTTCTTCAAAACAAGTTATCAATTAACTTAGTGTCAAGTTAAAGGGCATACAAGACACTTTGGCAGAAATCAAAGCTAACTCCCGAGCTACAGGCAAACAGAAGGAATTATCTCAAATTGGCGCAGAAATAAAAGACAATTGATCCCACTCAGCACCACATTCAAACTGCCTAACCAACACCTGTTTAGCTACAAGCTTTAATATGCAGTGACTTGTGATATGCCCAAATGTACTGGCTGAAATGGCTTTAAACATAAACAAATACACAACAACCAATCAATCAATATGAACTTGATATACAGTCCCTTCAAGATAGCTACATAGAAACGCTCTGGGCCCAGCCACAGAGATTTATAAGTAAGAAGGCTGTGGAATTTGTCCTTGATAGCAAATGTAGCTCCAATGAAAGACCATTCCAAAATGGTTGGGCCGGTGATGGAGAAAGCCCAGTGTTGCATGATGGAAGTGCATGCAAAGGGTCAGGCTGCTCAGGCAAGTCACCATCACAATCTCTGTTCTGCACAGAACAGAGATTGTCAGCCACTGCATGGAGGCCAAAGCAAGACAGCAGAATTCATGTAAGTATGCAGGCGCAGTACTGAGAATGCAATGCTAAAGACAGGCAAAGATCCTGTAAGTGATACATTGTGATAGTAGGAGCCAGTGTACGATATTCCACATATGTACCAATGGAAAATAGACTTTGGGAACTACCGCAATTACCATTGAAGTACCACAAAAATAATCGCAAGAAACAGTAGCAGCATTATTATTGAATGCAAAACTTTCCATCCTTGCAAACAGTAAGCATCACAAGTGGCAGTTCTGCAAAAACACAAGCTCAAGATCTTCACAGACTTCTTTGCCAGAGATTTAAGATAAGAACATTAAGAATACTGATAAACTGAAGGAGCGCAGCGCATACAGCTTTCGACTGTCTTGCTCTTGCTCAACAAGAATATCTAAGATAAGCTCTCTTGACCAATATACAGGTAGAATTCAAGCAACAAAACAAAACTCTCAGGCAATTTTTGAGCAGGTGAGGATATAATGTTCAAGAACTAAAAACTACTGCAAAGGCACATACTGTGTGCATGCACAAACACACACACAGTCCATGAAAAAAAATATGCCTCAGATTCAACGAGCTTCGTTTACATGGTTCGTCTGTTGAATATCGATTGCGACTGTAAGTCATACAGCCACATACTTTCATCTGCCTTCACACTGGAGGTTTAGAATAGATGGGCATTGAATAGTGAATAACGCAGTATGCACTAGTATACAGCCTGCACTACTTAAAGGACGTACAGAAATCAAGAACTGCACGATGATATTCATCTGCGCAGGGTGAAGCTTCCTAACACACGAAGTCAAGAAAATGTGCTATAAAAGTCAGTCATGGGTCAGCTGTGGCAAATAGAGATGGAAGCCAAGAAAACATTGATGGCAGTGGATTAATCCATAGAGTGCAGCAAAAATGCCATCAATGTCATTCAGTCTCGTCATTTTCTTTTACGAAAGACTATTGACGCCACTTATCCTCCAAGTGGGCATTGCCTAGCACTGGTTCTGCAACGAGCCAAGCACTGTTCATTGTCATCATGCAACCACTTAAATGTCTCAAAGTAATACACGAAGCAGTTGCAATTCACACTGCTGAACTGACTTCTGTAGAAATAACAAATACAGAATAATTATATGGTAACAGTTTCTTTAAAAATAAAGATCATCAGAAGGGTGGCCAGAGTAGAAGACACTTTCTTCAGCAAACACTTAACATCAACAATCATAAGCTGAATAAGTAAACAGATATTAATAAGTTGACAGATAAAACTACAGATAAATACACAGATTAGTAGAATCTTAAGCAGTCCATTAAGCACTGTACACCATAATAGAAGCACTTGTATTACAGTGTCTAGCATTAAGCACAATATGAAGTGATGGGCATTACCGGTAATCAGAAAGTGATCTCATTTCTCTAAGCCTTATACCTTTGGCTTGCCATCAAAGGCACGTACATATAACGCAAACCAGCATGGGTCCACGTGATTCAATTTAGTAAATAGTACTTTTAAACAGATACTCCTATTGTATACTGTCCCCCCCCCCCCCACCCATCAGTCTGGCCCTTCCCAAGTTACTGTTAATTTAATCATCACCTTAAATGCCCTGTCACAATGAAAAGGAAGTCTCTTTACACATGAAAACCTGTTGAAAAGGCATAAAGACCATGTACTAGCCTGAACTACCTCCCTCCATCCCAAACCCCATGCTCATGACCACTTAAGCCATTAAATTTAACCCACAGACTGAAGTGCAAAACATTTATTGCTAGGATGAAATATACTTTCTTAACTAAACACATGTTATATATTATATATATATTTATAAATATATAACAACTATTACAAACATTCTTATTAGACACATGTAAACTGAAGAGCGATTAGCAATTGGTCAACAAAGATCATACTATATACTTCAGGACTTATTAACTTAAGAGGTTGTGCAGTTATAAAAATTCCTTCAAAACAACCATGGCTTAAACACTAAGCTGCATACATATATACTTACACATACGCACAGATCTGTTTCTTGTAAACTTCCATATATAGTTACAAAGAGCAATTCTTAAAAGCCCTAAAAGACTTTAAATGACAAATAGCTGAGGCAACTTCATGACCCCACTTTGCACCAGTGTTCACCATAGAATATTTTTACTTTAAGTTAAGCTGAAAGCGCATCGACAGACAAAAATCAATTTTCCAAGCACAGCAGGTAACAAATCAAAGGCAGTTTCTTTAGGGAAACTTTAGCCTTTCAACCACTTACGGATTTTTTACATCAATGTACGTAGGAATGCACGCACATAAATAAAATGCATACCGGTATATCGCTTTAACATAAGCATGTGGGTATGTAAATAATGCATATCTATGTGTTAGTATGCATGCCAGGTGTACATATGTACATGCATACCGAACATGGAGAAATTAATTGCTGGAGCTGATGCTGGGCTGCTTCGTAATGTAATGCTAAATTTTATGTAAATCACGTCCTGAGGAACCTTTTTCCACCCTCTAGCAAAAACTACATATAACTTACACCCAAGACCACATCCTTTTGTTCTACCATTTAAGAATGTTAAAATCTTTATTTCGAGGGTTCTCTTTGCCGTCCATTAATGACATTGTTATGTTCACATAATTTTTGTTGTTTATTTTTAATGTGCTTTGACGTGTAACTGGGTGCGGCGTGTCCCTCTGATTTGTCTCATTTTCTAATTAAACGAAGATTATTATATATCAATCAATCAATCGCAATTTATATATATAATATATTACTGGTTAAGTAAACTGTACATGCATGAAGTCATGAACCCCATTGCCTCGCTCAACGTTCTAAAACCAGTAGCATTGCTCATGCAAATTTAGAGGCAAGAAGCCAAACATGAAACAGTTAGCTTCTAATACAGTAATCCAAATTAACTAATAACTTATTAACTTTTACATTAACTTCTATATTCATAATCAAAAGTGGAGAAGTCCGGATGAAATCTGAAAGGTGAGATAGAAGGATAAAAGTCGGGCAATTACACGCTGAGCTAATGTTAATACAAGAACAATGACCTCGACAAGGATTTCAACCATGCGTGGTCAGTGCAGGGTTACTTAGGTGGGGCGCGGTGGTGTAGTGGTGGCGTCGTTGCCTTGAAGCCGGAAGGTTCGAGGTTCGAATCCACCTCGCCGCGTAGGAACCTTGGGCAAGTCCTTCACTCGCAACTGTTCAGCGCTTCGGCGTGAAACTCCGATGCAGTGTCCGCTCTGCATTCGGGAGCGCCTCTGAGTAGAGAGAGCTTGAAGGGGCGCTATAACAAGTGCACATACAAACAATACTTCTGAGTTAAAATTCAGAGCTGTCAAATTTCAATGGAAGGAATGGGAAGAATGGCTGAAGAGGAGAGGACTACCTACCCTGGCCTATTCCCTCTATAAGAAATATATTTATGTTTTAAAATAACCTCCTCTAAATGTGTGCGCGCCTTCATGTGTGTGTGTGTGTGTGTGTGTGTGTGTGTGTATAGATGTGTGTATGTGTGTGTACGACTGTGCATGTGCATATACCACTTAAGGCTTTTAGCAAAGGAGTCGTTCAAGTATAATTTATGGCGCAACTGATTTAGCATTTCTTGACCAATTTCCAATTCTGAATAGCTGACCTGCTTTTTGTTGATTTACGATTCAATCCAATTTATAGGCAATATTCATTTTTATTTGCAAAGATGCAAGAAATAAAGATAAACTAAACTAAGCAAATGCAATGTATTTGAAATAATAACAGACTGCCAGGATAAATCAAAGAGGAAAAACAAAATGTTCTTCTCAGTGACCAAAGATTATCAGGGGAGATCACAAAAACAGGTTAATAACTTTGTATTAATGAAAAAAGAAATTGCTTTTGATCAAAAATGTTACATTCTTGGTATTTGCATCAGTAGTCTTAGGATGCATCGATTCTGAATATAACAGGTCTAAGGCAAAATCGTACACAAACCGATATCTGATTTAGGAATCGGTCACACTCTAGTATAAATACTATACATATTCCAACAGGTTTCCTTACAAGTTGTATTATTGCCAGGCTCTGAACATGAGATTGGACTGGGAGCGTTACTGAGTAGTCAACCTAAAAGGGGCACTATATTAAATTCGCTGTCATAAATAAATTTATACTGCACAATTGCATCCACTTGCATCTGTAAAAAGTTGAACATATAATCGACATAAAACATTTTGTTTTTGAGTTATTGGCTTTTTTGGTTCCAGTACAAATCTGAACTGAATCTTAAATAATGAAATTTTAACTGTAAACAATTTGCCAGGAAGCAAACACAGCAGGTAGTCTAAAAATTTTCTTATCATGATGCGCATTAAATTAACACCAGTTTCATTTACGCATGAATTATTTCCCACCCCGATCAATTCGCATGGCTGATTTCACATAAAGTCGCTGCACATGACGCTTTACTCGCAGATCACTTAATAAAACGACTTATTTGAATGCATTATCACATAAAAAAAATATCGGCGTACGTTGAAAAATACTTCGTCTAAACCGATGGGCTGTCATAACCAGGGCTGAAAGTGAACCGGGTCTGTCCTGGTCTCAGACCCGGCATTCACTTTTTGGTCTTTGAATAAGCACTGATATTTAGCACCCTCTGGCCCAAAAAGACCCGGGAATTTTTTCAAGCCACTTTCAGCCCTGGTCATAACTGGAAACGTCTCATTCATCTGAGTTACAAAAATGAACATCACTCAACTGCTTTTTATGGAGTCTGCAATTGCATAAACACATATACGAGGTTTTACTGAGGAGCTGAGGTTGTAGCACCTAGCTGAAAAGTAAGCTGTCTCGTTTTGGCAGTCCCCCCCCTGCAACACATTTTAGCTAAGGCAGAATATTTGGCTTGAGATTTCTGCTCCACCAGAATCCCTAGACAACTGAATTATAATGAGTACACTGACTGTAGACTGTTGGTGGGAAGATGAGACGATGAGGGAGAGGACTGGTCACCCGCCTCAAATGACGGGGCCAAGAAAATTCATTGCATACACTCAGCAGTATGAATATGATCATATAATATGGGAAAGAGGAGTACTAAAGCAATACTCAGAGGCGCTCCCAGTTCAACAATGGCAATACAAAAAAGTCTTAAGGAGCCTGTAAAACACTGATGAGTGAACCGCAGGTAACAGTCGTATCTCCAGCAGGAGGCTATTCCAAACAGATGGACGTACAACTGAGAAAGCACGACACTGACAGGTTGAGGTTCCAACATGAGGGACCAGCAGCTCACCACTGGAGGCACAGCAAAGGGCTCTGTGAGTAAGGACAACAGATACTGGACAGCAGCGCTCACATAGATAGGCCGGAGCTCAGCCAAGGCGACAATGCCAAACCAGTGTCGCAATTCTGTACTTGATGTTCTATGAGACAGGGAACCAGCGTAGGGTGTCATTTATTGTCAAGCATGTAAACTCAAATAGAAGAAAATTTAGGGATTTGCACAATAAGCCATTAATACCATAGTATTGATAATACATGTAACTTTAAACTATTATTGGCATGTGAAACCTTCAAATGTCAACCACAGTATAACTTTTGTACAAATCCCTGACATCTTTCGGACACAAAATTAATCACATATATGTGACTCGCCATCCCAAAACTAGGCACTCGTTGGCAACGTTAATTTATTAAAAACAAAATAAAAACTGCAAATTCTGATTCTTATACGCAAATTTCGTTTTCATCAAATTCAAAAGTGAAAATATCTTTCAAATATAAGAGGTACTGAGAAGAAACCTATAATTAATTATTTAGCCACAAAATCGAAAGTTTTAATGGGCACTGCATATAGGGTAGCGCAAATAAACACGATGTTGACCGTTTTTCAAAGGGTAGCATTTAGAGTCGCCTCATGGGAAGCCATCAATATATTATAAACTAGGAGAAGTCATGGTCTGGGGGGTCCGGTAGCGCAATGGATAACACGCTGGCGTAGAGTGCGAGAGGTAGCAGGTTCGAGCCCCCGTTGGGCGGATTTGCTTTGTAGTCTGCTATTGTCTTGTCTTGTCTTGTCAACCATCCTCGATCCGAGGGTTGGTCGCATCATGGACGAGCTTCCTCCATCTCGGCTGCTATTAGCGCCGTGTAATTACAAAGCTGTCTGTTCAGTTAGTAGTTAAGTTTAATTAAGATTGCTGCATAACCTGTAAATGTAAAGCGCAGTGCGTTTGCAGGCGTTGAATTAAAGAAAAAATATTATTATTATTATTATTATCTGCTCTACATAGTGAAACTATCCTCAAGATTGGTAGAAAAAATTGACCTAGGAAGGATGATCAATGGCCCATAAAATAGCTTTTGCGCTGTCAAGCTTGCGAACGCGTTTTTCTCCAAAGGTTGTTTTTGTCATTGCTACTTTAACACGTTGACCGCGAGGGACGTGTTAACACATCCCCCATTGAGTCATTTAACACAGCAAATCAGCGGTCAACGTGTTAAAAGCGCACAATTCCAGTTAAGAACATCACAAATTAATAAATAACACGCCATTTTAAAGGTCTAACAGAGGACAATCTTGTGGAAGAATAAAGTAAATTTAGATTTTTGATGCCAAAAGCCTATGTATGCCGTGGTGAGTCACATATATATTTTATAATTCATTTATTGCATCAGAAAATAAAGCAGAATACAAGTACAAATAACAACAGAAGCAGAGTAATTTTGAAAGCCCTAAATCAAACAACATAAACAGTGATTTTCAACAGGAAGCCCGGAAAGAGCTAAACGCTTACATGACCATGACCAAGAGTAGGCCTAGGTAAAACTTCTAGGTTGTTGACTGGGCCCGAACGCTATAATTTTCTTACATTCTGGTAGCTAAGACCGTAAGTATTCAAACGCACCTATTCCCGTTATCCGGAGACGTTCCGACGATTTTATATTAATTTTCTAAAATGTATAGGAAATCCCATGTTAAATCGCAGCTCGCGCTCGACCGCCATTATTTACACACAGAATTTTAACGTCGTGTGTGCCGATGACGTCACGTCATTTGTGTGTAAATATGGCGGCCATGTGTCAGTTACAAATTTTAACATGGGATTTTCTATACATTTAATAAAATTAATATAAAATCGTTGGAACGTCTCCGGATAACGGGAATAGGTGCGTTTGAATACTTACGGTCTTAGCTACCAGAATGTATGAAAATTATAGCGTTCGGGCCCAGTCAACAACCTAGAAGTTTTACCTGAGGTTTTTGCAAAACCTCAGGAGTCATTCACATACTTATTTACAAAATCCCCATCTTCCTCCATGCAAAACCAATTCAACCCACCTCTGTCTTGGCTTGAGTTGTCATCTTCCCCCTCTGGGATTGGCAGATAGTCATACTCATCCTCGTCGTCAGCGTCAGCATTTAAGTCAAACGACGCCGCACCCGGCAACCACGACTGTCCGGTCGCTCCGTAATTGTTAGATGTCATGTTGGTTGGCTTGCAGTTCTACCGCAATCGCATCACCGTAGTCGGCTAACGTATCTTACTTACTCACGTTAACCACTGCAACATCCATCTAGTTCGTAAACGGGATGATTAAAACAATCAATAAAAGCTCTGCACGCAAAATCCGTGGAAAGTCCTATGGAAGAAAACGTTTTTGCGGCTGTAAGACGAGACTAATTGAACCCTGCACGAGCAACGATGATAACACGTCTTCGACCACATCACTCAAACTCAGAAAGGTGTTCTGCTATAAAATTCCATCAAGCGCCTCCAGCGAAACGAACAGAAATACTATTCACTACCAATTCACAGGAAAAAAAACAGTCGGCAACATCATAGATGTCATTTAAACGTCTACATGATTTATTCCTCCTGATCATCAGTTTGTAAATCTTTTTGAAACGTTCGGCGAACTATAAACGACTTGCTTCACCTGCATGATTGACGATATGATGTTCCGGAACGAAGAATGTAATTATTAAGGTGATGCATGAGAATGCAAGGAGCGCCATCTTACGAACGCCGCAGCCTGACGAAAAGTACCAGCAGCACAATATTATTATTGTAGGTTCCATATTCATTCGCTCAAATTCCACTGGCATTTTGTTGTCACTGAAAGTCTGCGACAAGATGTAGTCTTAGAATGAATCCATACAAGAAATCAGCATACCAAACTATCGACTCGCGATGGTCAATGGAGTGCTTTTCACATTTAGGCCTATTTTATCAATAGGCCTAGTCAGTTTATCTTATTGCACTTGTTTAATTTTTCAGTTGTTTATAAATTATCTTGTGCATGCCATTGCCTACAATTAGGCCGCAGTGGCGGCGCCAGGATTTCAGTTTTGGGAGGCTGAAGCCTCCTGGAGGAAATTTTACATTTTTATCCGCCAAAATAATTTCTGACGACTTTTTTAAAGTCATCTGGCCGAAATCTCTTGAAAATTGTCCACTTTCATCGGCAAAAAATTCTGACGACCTTTTTTGTCATCCGGTCAAAAATCGTGGAAATATTTTAGTCTTGCATGTAAAAAAACCCGGGAGCCTGTTTTTAGGGTGAGCTTAGCCTTTTATAGGGGGGGCTTAGCCCCCTAGCACCTTCCCCCTAGCGCCGCCACTGTTAGGCTCTTTGGGTGGGGGCAATAATTAACGGAATCGAAATATTAAAGAAATGTAAATTGAAATATTAAAGAAATGTAGGCCTATATTGAATTTTGGACTTAGGATTTTATGCTATTTTAAAACATTTGACATTGGTTGGATATAGAAATGATGTACGTTTATTTATTATACCTTGTTTGTACACCAAAATGCGGCTAGCAATAGGTATATTAAAGAATATTCTTATCTTATCAGTACGTTTTGCTCCTAGGCTCTCGATGTCTCATCTGATCCTCCACCTTCCAATTCCCGGCCCAAACGACACCCGCCTTAATAGCTGTTCCGCCCCTCTGATCCTATGGAATTTCGACCCTGGCCACCACGGACTACTCTCACGGACAACCCTTCTAACTCAACGCATTTGATCCTGATCTTATGGTAACTCGACCCGGACCACCACGGACTACTCTCACGGACAACCCTTCTAACTCAACGCAGCGCTCGTGAATAAGCTGGTGCCCCGCGCTTGGCTTTCGAGTGGCGCTTTAGAAATTTCGAGTTTACGATTACGATTACGATTACGATGGGTATACGCACAGAAGTGCAATAGCTTCTAAATATCTTAAAGACATACTTCTCACCATGGAAGGTGCTGCAAAACGTACTCATGTGAAAATCGGAGGTTTTAAATATGGCTGCCTGTGGTTGAGTACTTGAGTTAATTTAGTGTTGTGCTGAATTGCTTCGGGGTGTTTTTGAGAATAATGTGAAAAAATTGTACGTGAACAATAAAATATGGCAAAGGTCCGACGATGAAATTCCCGACTTGCTGTTCAGTCAGCACTGATTGGAATAGTCTTAACCTCAGCTGGTCGCACCGACAAAAGACTCGATCGTTCGTCGATTCTTATACGGTGAATGTTTTTATTTTAACTGAAAAACAAAAATAATAAGCGTCAATTTATATGTAAAGTTAGCTTCAAGAGTGAGTTCGAGTTACTTTTCGACGTTGAAACTACTAGTTTAGCTGCTGCTGACCTAAAATTTGCTTTGGTGACATGTATTTTTTATCATAACCTCGAGATTTTTTCTTTAGTGTTCAAAAAGTAGTCGCGTGAACCAACTTATTTTGAGGCGCTGAGTTAAAACAAAGTATAGGCTTAATTAGAAATTTTGTTCAAGCTACAGATGCGTAAGAGTTGGTGATGGTTCTTGATATGTCGCTGTAAGGTTTTTCCGATGTAGTATCCTTGCCATAATTATCATGTTGCGTGAGTATAGTATACTAGTTGATGGATGTTGCCCTGCATAGCACTGACTATGTAGTGTGCTTAAGTTGCCATTTTAGGTGTGAGTGATGCACTATGCTGAATTGATTTAGTGCTTCTGTAATTAGTGCATTTTTAATAATGCAGGCTATAGAAGTTGTCTTCTAGTTTATATAAATAGGCCTATATAGACTCAATGTCAAACGAGCAAAAGTGGCAACTATGATGTTTAAAAAGGCAGACAAAAATTTTATCAATTACATTCCAAGATTCAGGTCGGCAAACCTTGGCCTGACCTGCTCAACCTCATAACCTTTATAAATGCGTTTTATGAAGCCAGTTAAATTTGGTGTAAAATAAATGGTTGTTTAAGATGGAATGCCTAATATGATTACTGTTTGATAGCACGGCTATTCTGAGTCGTATATATCAGTTTTTCATCTTCAGGTGCTACCATGGTAGCAAGACTCAAAGTACAGTACTGCAAGGTGATAGTTCTGACTTCCTTGGTCTGGGTCCTTCTGGATGTATGCTTACTAACGTACTACACTGATTGCATGATGAATTCTCAATCGCAGTCCAGCTGTAACAGTGGGGCACGTGAACGAAAATCCACTGGACACGAGTCAACTGTTGAATCGCAAGGATTCTTCGGGAGACTCTTACCCGGTGGTATGTGTACAGTTCGAAAATTCTTTAACATGTGGTATTTTGTTAAATCTGATTTACTCTTACCCGGTGGTATGTGAATACAGTTTGAAAATTCTTTAACATGTGGTACTTTGTTAAATCTGATTTATGCCCTTGTAACTATTCATTTTCACAAATATACGTATGCACTATGCATACAGATGTGCATGCATGCTCATTCTGTACATGCATCGATGCACATTTACACACATGCACACACACACAACACACAGAGCTGTAATTAGTGCTTTGGACCATTTTGTGTGTGTTTTAGTGATGAAGCTGAAGAAGACCGATGTTCCGGGTGAAATGGGAAAGCCAGTCATAATACCCGAGTCCCAGAAACAGATGATGAAAGAGAAGTTCAAGATTAATCAGTTTAATCTGATGGCAAGTGACATCATTTCACCCAACAGAAGTCTTCCAGATATTCGAATGGATGCGTAAGACTCTTTCATCTCTCAGCATTTTTTTCTGCTTGACTTCGGTTGTCTTTTCCGAGTCTGATATTGCATTGGAGTGGGCCGAGAGGGGAGAGTTTTTTAAAATTAAAACTGTATGTTTTTAGTTTTTGTTACAGTATTATAAAGTTTCAGAAATTTAATTTTAATGATTCTGTACAGTGAACTTCTCCGTAGGATATATTTAAAAAACGTGAGTTAAATATAATCTTTACTTTGTATGCCTGTTCAAATTTAAAAAATGTGTATTCACAATTAGCAGTACAATGTACATATACATGCTGAAATTTGCATGAGACTTTAGAGTCATATACTTTGCAGCCTTTTGAAATTTATGCAGCTATTTTATGTGTGATAAGTCACATTTAAGTCAGTAGTCTTGTCTTGTCTTGTCTTTAACCATCCTCGATTCGAGGGTTGGTCGCTTCATGGACATGCTTTCGCCACTTTTTCCTGTCCTCCGAGACGGAGTATCGTCTCGAAAGGTAGTTCCATTCACGCGATGATATTAGCGATCCATCCCATCCTCGGTCTTCCCCTTGCCCTTGCTCGCTCGGCAGGGGACGCGGACCTTGGTTACCCGGGCGACGTCCGAGCCGGTATGGTATGTTGTGTCTGTGACTGTCCATGTTGCTGATTGGGAAAATAAGGTGGTAGCTTCCCTCGTCTTTCCACCTCGCAGTGGCTGTTCTTTATGTATAATCTACACTTCGAACAGCCTTTTCATGTGTAAACCGTTAATGGCTACTAAAGACCATCTTCCGCCTTACCATGATACAAGACCTGCTGCTGCCCAGGTCTTGGCCGCCCACGTTAGCCAGCTTTTCGGGGTTCCTGCAGAGCCTTCCCACCTCGCGTAGCGCCCTGGGTGGTACTTCAGCAGAACTTTCACCACTGATGGTATAGCCTCTGCAGGCAATCCCTTACTAAGCTGTTAACACCCCCTCACCGCTATGAGGTGTGGGTCGGACTTTGAGGGTCAGTAGTAGTTCAGAAAAATGGTCGAAAGTTTGATGGTTCAACTGGTATCTTGTAGATGTTTTTAAGACAGGCTTTTCATTCAGATTTTCGTCCAGAGAGTATCTTTACCATTTTGTATAATCATCACGAGATCAGTTTAATGTAAGGAGAGGTAGTGAAAAATGATTATGACAACTTGACGTTGTAAAGAAAACAGTCGGAGAAATGTTGTTGGGTTCAGTGGTTTCAAGTTGAAGTTTAAGATTACAAAAAGTAATCCATCAATGAGAAAATATGTTCTTGTTGATTTAAATAATTTGGAAAAAGCAGCTACGCACTGTTGGAGAATTAATCACACATTATAATTGACAGATGCAAAAGAAAATCATATCCGAACGATGCGTTGCCCACGACGAGCATTGTCATTGTTTTCCACAACGAGGCTTGGTCTACACTCGTCCGCACGATATGGAGCGTAATAAATCGATCGCCATTGCGACTGCTTGAAGAAATCATACTTGTCGATGACGCCAGTGAGCGAGGTAAGAATCGCGTTCAGTGGGATGAAAAGAGTGAAGGTGTGGGTCGTATTGTGTGTGATTAGACAGACGGTAATTGGATCCACCTGTAGTATGCTTATATCTAACTGGATGTTTGCTTGTCATCCTAAGACGGTTTAAGATGCATATTGATAATGTGAAGAGATGCGTTATCATGTGATACATGATTGTTGTGTTCAGTTTTCCCTCTTCTGCCTCTCCCTTTCTCCCTCTCTAGCCCCTTCTCACTCTACCTTCAGCCCTCCATCTCCCCCTTCAGCCCTCCATCTCCCCCTTCATATCTCCCTCTCCCCTCATTGCCTCTTCCCTCCCTCCAACCATTCGTCTATCTCTGCCATCCTCTCCCTCCCTTCTTCCTGCCTCTGAACCTTTTTCCATTATAGTCTGCAGTGTAAGATTTAAGATTTTTATGTCATCCACCCCATAGATTATAACCATGGAAGTGTTATGAGCTTTTGGCAAAGTCAGTGTGAATAATTGATAATAGGTTGGCCCACTGAAACAGGTGAAGTTTGCATGAAACAGGTATCAGATTGAATTATGTAGTGGATCCTGGGCAGTGAAGTATATGCTAGGTCTTGCTGTTATGAATGATTTTGTGCTGTATCTTGTGATTGAAAACGCACTTTACCTTGCATTCGTTTGTTTATGTATTCAAGTAAAAATGTATTGTGCCGTTTTCTATTTATGATTTCGATTGGTCTGGAAGACTTTCTAGGCAAGAAGTTGGAAGACTATGTGGCCAAGCTGCCAGTTCCTGTACATATAGAAAGAATGGGTGAAAGAAGTGGGCTTATCAGAGCCCGGCTACAAGGTAACATCAGCTGATATTTAGTTCCACCTATGATCTTCATAATCATAATCATAATCTCAGTATAATTTCTTAAGTGTTACTTCAATGCTAAAAACAGTGCGCCAGCTTTTTCAATATGACAATAGGTGATAGCAAATAAAAGGGATCGAATTATGGAAATAAACCATCTAAATTTAAAAAACTAAATCTAATTACATGTAAAGGAGCATTGTCCTGTCTGCCCTTATTGAATGAATAAAAAACTATGCAAGATGTAAGTCTGGAATTTGTTGTCAAAGCCACTAATTGAAGGCAGTAAATATTCAATTGCCACGTAGAATTTTCCTTGACATTTGCTGGTTTAGAATTTATCAGGGATGGGCAGTAATTTAATTGAGTAATTGAAATTACGTAATTTAAATTACAATTGTAATTGATAATTTGTAATTTGCAGCTCTGAATCAAAGTAATTTGTAATTTGTAATTCAATTACATTTCCCCCTGTAATTTGTAATTTCAATTACATTTCTCAAAATCAAATTACTTTGGATGTGACTATGCTAAGATTCTTTGGTGAATCAAGCGATCCTTGCAACAGTGACTCACCCATTTTTAAGTTATGCTAGCTGGCTGGCTGCCTGCACAATTTGCAGCTCAAACTAAAAGAATATATACGAATTGCTAGTAACAATATCCGAAAATGCCACCAGCAGCGAACAAAATAGTGGTCATAAAGAAGGAGAGGAAGATGAAGAACTTTATGGTTTTAGTGTGCAGCGTGCAATGACCACAAAGTCGACCAGCAGAAACAAAAACGATTTAGAAATCTTGCTGCATACAGAAGATGACAGAAATGGAACTAGCAGTGCCTCATTGCTAGCCAGCTGCTAACAAATTGCTTATACAATTTAATGCTGCCATGCCTTGGTCTGCAATAGAAGAGAGGCTCTTTAGTTTTTTCAGGCATGACTGTAAGGCCCAACAGACGGCTTTAATTGTTTGAACAGCTGTTGCTTCTTAAAGACATTTAAATATAAGACATTAATTTTTCTTGCACAGTAAATAATAATACACATAGAAATAAGAAAAAAGGCAGGCACTTCCTGCCTGAGTTTTTTATTCCAATGATTTCAGCCCCAATGTAATTTGTAATTGATGTAATTGAAATTACGTAATTTGTAATTTGTAATTTGAGGCTCTGAGTCAAAAGTAATTTGTAATTTGTAATTCAATTACATTTTCTCCAGTAATTGGTAATTTGTAATTCAATTACATGTTGCCCTGTAATTTGCCCATCCCTGGAATTTATACAGTACAAAAGGAAACATACGGTCAATCTGATCAATTTATAATTGTAATCTACTCTGATGTACTCATTGTACTGGTAACTTTCTGATATAATGTTTATCAAATGTAGAAATGAAATTTTGATTGATGAATTGTTTGCTTTTGTGCACTATTAAATATCGGCTTTTATGTCTGTTTCAGCTATGGATGTCAATAGCTTCTGTTGTACAGTTTAGCCATTTGGTTATGTAGAAACCAATACTCTATTTATTCTGTGTACGTTGTGGTTTGAAGGTGCTGGAAGAGTGAAAGGCAAAGTTATTACATTTCTCGATGCCCACTGTGAATGCACAGAAGGTTGGCTAGAACCCCTTCTATATGAGATCCACAAGGACAGGTCAGTTCTATCTACAAGATTAATCCCTGAAATATTTTATTCAATGATAATGTATGATCTATGGAGAATGCTGATGGCTATGTGGTTTTTTGTACCTTTTTTAAAATTCTTTGTTCATTGCCATTACTAATTGCCTTAATATTCAGAATATTCAGAACAGTCTTTAAAGTCGCTATGTAGTTAGTACTGCAAATACATGCAATAGATATTAAATATTCTACTTATGGGATTTATGGGAGAGTGCATCCTAATTAAGAAGATGTTCACCAAAGGCTATGAATGAATGAAGAATCTCATGTAAGAAAATCAATTCTTTAGCCACCCAGCCTAACGATTCAATTAACGAATCAATGCTATTTCTTAATGGTGACCATCGTCTTAATTAGGAGGCACTCTTTCACAAATCCCATGGACAGAAGCAGTTCTGTTGTCTTGTTTTGAGGCATTTATATGGTGTCTTTTTTGACGATCTCTCCAAAACCAACTCTTGTTGATCTCATTGTTACTGTAGCTGATAGTGATGTAGCTTTTCCGGAAAAGTATTTTGACGGAAAGTTTCCGGAAACTTTCCGGAAACTTTCCGAAGAACCGGAAAATACATTAAACTCAGAAAATATCAGAATTTCACTCTCATAAATTTTTCTTATAGTTTAAACTCCTTTTATTTAAAGTACTTCTGTCGATTCAAACAATGTTGAACTTAAAAATAATTAATATGAGCAATAAACACTATTCAATAGCATTTCAGACTAGAGTAGCCTATAGAAAACTAGTTGCTTGCATGTCTGCAGTCATCTCTGTTGCAGGAAATGTGTAAAAAACTGATATAAACATGAAGTAATACAGCATCAATTTCTGTTTCTGTCTTATATTTTCATAACTCACAAATATGAAGGTGACTAAATGATAAAAAAATATTTTCTCTAAATTTACAGCAAAGTTTAATTGCATTTAATTCCTAATTGTACCGGTATTTTTGGGCTGTGTGAACAATTATCACTAACACTAGCAGTGCCATCTATTGAATAAACTATAACTTTTTCTTATAGTTTAAATAAACTAAGACTGCTTATAGTGATGGATGTATTTAGTAACATTATATTGAAAGAAAATTCCGGACTCCTTAGAATTGAGTATGTATTTAATAATATTTCATTGACGGAAAAATACGTCGGAAAGTTTCTGGAAAAATATGAAACTTTCTGGACAATTTTTCCACCTCACAACACTAACTTCTGATAGTGATTGATGTATTTAGTAACATTATATTGAAAGAAAATTCGAACTCATTAGAATTGAGTATGTATTTAATAATATTTTATTGGTCGAAAAATATGTCGGAAAGTTTCCGGAAAGATTCGTCGGAAAGTTTCCGAAACTTTCCGGAAAGATATGAAACTTTCCGAGGAAACTTTCCGCCTCACAACACTAGTCATCATCATCATCATCAAAATCCCTGGGCAATGCCCGTAAGTGTCCGACGCCACTCTCTGTCTGAGTCTGTCTCGCGTCATGCTGCCCAGGTTCGACGAGTCCGGTCAGCAGGTCTGCTCCATATCATTCACATCTTGGAGCAGCCAGACCACCTTGTCTGAATGAAGAGAATATTGGGAGAGAGGCACGAAGGACAACCTGGGTCAATGCCCGTATGTGTCCCACGCTCTCTCCCCCGACTCTCTCCACTGGTCTGTCCTGACCGGGCTGTGCATGTCAGCTCCACATCATGACACCTTGAAGCATCTGGGTCCCTATGTCGCTTATGCCGTGGGTTTTGGGGATTTCTGTGGTCTTGGTCTTTTACTGCCAGTGTATCTCCACCCATCTGGCAAACCTTCCTCATTTTATCCGGGCTTAGGACCGGCACAGGGAATTTGTTGGTTCCCTGTGGCAGAGGATGGATGCAGTTTAACGTCTTGCCCAGGACAGGAAACTAGTAGCTGAACATAATGTTGGCTGGAAACTTTCCTGTGAGGACTACGGATGAAAAAGTACATCTATAGGTTTATTATGTGTGATTTGTTACATTGTATCGTTATGCTCTGCACTTGCAGTGCGGGATCTTTGCTGCACTTTGTGTTATTCTCTTACGAACAGACCGTGCAACCATATGTGACCCCTCACGATGAAATGAGTCGCTAAGTACTTTTTGATTATTTTGAGTTATGTATTCCACGTTATTTGATGTTAAATTACCTTTAAAATGAGCTATTATGTATCAAAATCGACCAATTGTTTGCGGAGATATAACATTTTTAATCGATCGACCTGTGAAATAAAAAATTCTTGGAAAATGCGATTTTCTGAATTTTATATAGGTTTTAAATCTTTTTGGCGATTTAATTTGCAAAATAACATATTAAAAACGGCAAAATAAAATAAGTTTTAATATTTTATTGATACATTTTATAATGTAGATTAAAAAAATATAGAAATCGCAAATCAATCATTTGAAGGTTGCACACCTTTAATAGCGATTTGCGGCGTTCTGCATTGTGCGACTTCCGACTCATTTCGTCCTGAGTGGTCACATATATGTAATTTTATATCCACATCTCTGCCTGGATTACACAAACCATTCTGTTTTATCATGGTCTCATCATGTCCGGTTAGGAGTACCTCTGGATTCTTGTGCATAAAATGTGCATAGACGTGAATGTCTGTTCCTACATTAGTGCGGTCGTGGGTTTCGTTGTTGTAGGAAATCGGTCGTCTGTCCAATCATTGACGTCATCAGTGATGAGTCGTTTGAATATATCACAGGATCGGATATGACGTGGGGTGGATTCAACTGGAAGCTGAATTTTCGGTGGTATCCGGTTCCACAGCGAGAAGTGGAAAGACGTGGAGGCGATCGGAGTCTTCCGCTTAGGTATTTTGAACGTGATCTTTTAGAGCTGTTTGGTTAAATTTTCTGTTTTTAGTTTAACTCTTTAGCAATAAACGTGTAGTAAAGCTGACTGGGATACCAATTTGGTCATTTTTAAGTGTTAAATTATACAAAATACATGGAAATCTGTGGCAGTTTGACATGAAACAGAAAAGTACTTTTTCAGCTGCAATGGTTTTAAGTGTTAACCAACCTCTGTAGCTATTATCAGTTTTACTAGAGGCAGCAAAAATCTGTGGGATCAGCCATCCTAGCTCCTACAATACTGTGCAGTTGAGTTTAAAGTAAAGGTTCAGCTATAGAAACGATGTTTTGAATTATACTTGATCTGCTCTAATTGCTGTGGTATCAGGAATAGCCAGGAAGTCGTTTTAAGGAGGTGGTTTCCATTATAAGGTTTTCTATTGGACATAGTTGCAGAGTATGGTGTTAGTTTTCAATTTTTGGGCCGTTTATTTTGGGGGCTGTGGCTTGAATGCGTAAAACTATTACGGTAAATATGCCGATGAATGGGCTTCAATACAGATTGCCGAATGACATTGGATTATGAGGTGGGCCTAAGATTTTTAGAACTTTGCTGAATCACATCTGTTTGAATACTTTCTGGTATTTTATTAAAGCAGTTTAAAGAGCAACTTGGCATTGGCATGCTCATCTATACATGGTTACCAGTTGCACTCTTGAGTTAACACTTTAATGATGAGCTTGTACCAAAATACATGGAAACTAATTCCTTTTGGTGTTAAGGGGTTAGCAGAGCTCTGACTTTTTGTTTTTTTGTTCAGGACGCCAACTATGGCTGGTGGATTGTTTGCAATTGATCGAGAGTATTTTTACGAGATCGGTTCTTACGATTCTGGAATGGATATTTGGGGCGGAGAGAATCTGGAGATGTCATTCCGGGTAGGTTCTTTCAAGAGTTTTCCTTGCACTCCAAGAACATATCTCTGTTTATTATTGAATTTTTTCTGTACGAAATCGACATAACACTTAATGATGAGCTGCATTGTTTTCCCAATCTCATTTAGTACATATTTATTGTCGAAATGTTAATGTTGGCATTTGATACTTTGGGTTTACCAGCAGCACTAGATACAAAGTGTCCATAACTTCAGTCAGCAGTGGTGGCTTTGGTCTTGTCAATGTGTCAGCCAAAGCTGTTAATCTTCAAGATGATGATTTGGTTATTTACTTCTTTGCCTAATGATTTGCTGCAAAGAATTGCCTGTGCTTTATGTTACTGTATACTTGCAGCTCTACTGTTGTGTGTGTGTCACTTTTAATTGCATCAAAAGTTAATGAATAGCGGATTTTTTAGGTGCATTGGATGGAGGAAGCTTAATTGTGGCTATGCTTTTAATTACATTTGTCATTGCTTCATGGCTTTTGTTCAATGGAAGGCTTTATGTTTGCTTTTGTGATGCGTCGTATCAATTTGTCAATCAGCTAATAAATTCTTAATGTGCTTAGGCGGTTTTGCGTTATTTTAAGCAATCGATAAATGAGATTGGTTATTATAAGTTGCAATTATGATTATTATTAAATGTATTGTTTTTATTTTTACCTGAGGTATTTATGATCCCTCAGGTGTTCCAAGATATACCCGGAGATTGGAATGGTGTTTTTCTGGAACAGCTTCTCCCTCGTCAAGATTATAATTACTTGAGTGATTAAACATCAATGTGCAAATAATGAACTGTAAATAATAAACTGTGCTAATGATTGCTGTAAAACTAAACAAATGTTGCGAAAAGAAACATCAGTGACTGCACAATATCCTTTAAAGTCAAAAGACTTCTTTAGTTGGAGTTCAGCCACTTATTGATGACAGTTGAAGGGTCATGCACTCTGTGCCAGGAGTCATCTGCTAACCTTTCATAACTGACCTTTGAACTCTGGAACAGATCTGGATGTGTGGCGGAACGCTGCTCATCGTGACGTGTTCCCACGTGGGACATGTCTTCCGCAAGGCCACTCCCTACACCTTTCCGGGAGGAACTGGTAAAATTATAAACCACAACAATGCCCGACTTGCAGAAGTCTGGATGGATGAATGGCGTGACTTCTATTATAAGATCAGTCCAGGTTGGCCGCATGGAGGAAATTCGTAGATTGAGTGGCTTAGTTCAATGTGCTGCATGTTTGAAGACAACTGAATTATGTTAACAGCATTTGCATTGTCTCATGCCTGCGTATTGTTTTATTTATCTTTATCTTATTCTTTATTTAATCTTTAGTTCGGATATTATTGGATTATTCAGTAATCAACTTACTGTATATTATTCAGCATTTTGATATTATTTCCTGTTTGGTATGTTTTAAGAACTTTATATTATTTCCTGTTTGGTATGTTTTAAATTATCTTCTTATTGAATGATGACTTTTAACACTTTAACGACAAGTGTGTACTAAAAGTGAATGTGATACCAATCCAGTCTGTCTTTAAAGTGTTAAAAATTTATATATGTTATTTATGAGTTTGTGTTAATTAGATTCTGCGATATTATATTGTTCATTGTCACCATTGTGTGATGTGTATTGTTCTACTTTCTTTCTGTTATGCTAATTGGAAGTTTATAACTGCACAAGATTTGAGTGCTTCACTGCAGTAACTGAATATTATTTATGTATCTTATTAAGCTTGTAATTAATTTTACAGCATGTTTGAGATGTTGTTTAATATGACAATGTTTAATGTACTGCTTTATCAATTACCGTGTTAAAGCCTGTGTTCAAAGCTTTCAGGACTGGTTAAAAGTCTGTGTTCAAGTTAAACTATGTTATTTTGTTTGTTAAATTAGTTTTTAAAATCATTTTAGGGCATTATGCTGGTTAAAATCCAGTGTCATGAATGTTAAATATAAGAGTTGAACATGCCTAGATGTGAAGTGTGAATTTGTGGACTGAATAGAAACTTGGCTTTGTTACTGGAGGCAAAGGCATAGACTGAAATCAAATAGATAATTTGTTCAAGATGGCAGTTAATTTGTCCTGCTTTTTTAGGTCTGGATGTGTGGAGGCGTATTGCTGATAGCAACTTGCTCGCATGTGGGACATGTTTTCAGGTCATTCACGCCGTTCAGTTGGCCCGGGGGTTTGCTGGGTGGCTTTGTAATCCTTAGCAGAAACACCGTTAGAGTCGTTGAAACATGGCTAGATGAAACGTATCAGGAGTTCTTTTACAAAACCAATCCAGGTCAGAGGAGTGGAGAACTGCTTAGAATGATGCACCCGGGGATCTGTTGCATGTGCCGAACTTTGAACACTGACGGCTTCAAATCCTTTGTGAACAAGTGATCTATGTTCCTGGTATTTTCTCTTCTTGCATGAGTCTTTTGTCATGATTTTGCTACTGTTGTTTCTGTGAGTCTTCAACTTAGGTACTTATTGTGTAATTGTACTATTTTATGCAGCAGCATGGCTTACTCACTACTCAACCTTTGAATCCATTGTCATTTTGCATGCTAGCTTTATTATCATTATTATCATCACATTGATTGATAAAAAAAATTTGTTTAATATTTAGCTCAGATTCTTGTGTCATATGAATCAGGCAATAAATTAAAATTGCCATTCTGAAAGTCAATATTAGGCCAAAAAAAATGTTATGTTTCCGGTAACAGAGCTCTAAAAAATTGGGTAGGTAGGTCTAAAAATATTTTTATTTTGGTAAAATATTTGTATACAGTGACTATCCAAAAAATGATACCCAACTACTCTTTTTTGCATAAAGGTACACGCTGCAACAAAGTACGTGTTCTAAGCAAGTATAAACTGCCTATTTCCCGACTGTCTGTACCTAAAATTGCTCTAGAAAACAATTCTATTAATTTCATTTTGTTGACATCTTTTCTGATTAGATAAAGTGGGAAGGGAAGGGGAAGATGAGTGCGAACAGAACATCACTGCTAGGGGTCGTTCCAGACTGGCCGAGCCAGTGACTACCGGTAGTTACACCTAGAGGTTGCTAGATTTATTTTCCCTAGTCACTGTTAGAGGTGGCTCAAGTGAGAATGATAAGGCTAGAGGTTTCTCAAGACTGGCAACCAGGAAGTAGTTAGGCAGGTGTGAAACTCTAAGGCAATGTCACTGTAAATAAAAAAAATTTTTAAAAAAATTCCGAGTCACGACAATAAAAATGAGTCTGTCGTTTTACCGGAAGCACAAAAAAATTTTGGCCTGAGATCCAACTCTATACGGAAGGCAATGTCACCGTATTATGTCAATACAAATTTTATAAAAAAAATTAAATTTGAATTTTTTTTTTATTTAAATTTTTTATTTATTTAAATGTTTTTTAAATTTAAAAAAATTCACAAAGTTATTTGAGTCGCGGCAATAAAAGAGGGTCGGTCGGGTTACCGGAAACACAACATTATTTTTTTGCCTTACCATGTGATTGATGTCAGCTCATTTACTCAGAGGTTCTTTAATCGTAATTCAACATTCAAAAATTTTACTTTGCAAACTGAGTCCCACATTTCAAGAGTTGCTGTGGTAGTGCAGCCTTTTGCAATGTGCCTTGAATATTGAGTTTGTTCAGTTTATATAAAGACTGAAAATGAAAGCTTTTTTAACCATGCCGGTATTACTGAAAGGACAGTTTGCATGACTTGAAAAGTTTAGTTTTTTTTCTTGTATTGCATAAGCAATTTCTGATAAGCTCCTGATAATTCTGATTCTTAGGTCCTGGTCTTTCACGTATCTGTCTGTGCACAAAAAGCCTGTGTGGAAGTGGCTACTGGTAATGGTGCCTGTAAAATGTTTTTTTTAAATTTGTTAGCTTGTATGACAGCATGCATGAAACGTTTAAGAGAAAGCTTAAATATTTGTCATGCATGAAATATCTAAAATGTCCTGTTATATAAATGTAAAACTGGTTTTAATTGTTTTCAATATGCTCAATTGCTCATACTTAAAGACTGATTAGTTTTGGCTTCAGACACATTTGATGCCCAGTTTAGGTTGACCTTGCTTTACAAACGCACACATTTATAGCATATTATTATGTGTTGTGTTAAAAATGCCCATTAGCTGTTATGGTACTGTGATAATTATTATGTCCTTTAACCCTCTTACCCCGTATGGGCGCTATAGCGGCTTGGTGGTCTATGACAAATACCCGTAAGGCCGCTATAGAGGTTTCAACATATAAACCGTATCCCCGTAAGGACATTATATATATATATATATATATATATATATTTATATATATATATAAAAATATATATAAATATATATATATAAGGCCAATATATATATATATTATAATATATATATATTATATATATATATATTATATATATTATATATAATATAATATATATAATATATATATAATATATATATTATATATATAATATATATATACATATTATATATATAATATATATATATAATAAATATATATAATATGTATATATATAATATATATATATTATATATATTATATTATATATATAATATATACATATTATATATATAATACCCAGTGGTTATCTCTACTCCCACATTTATATATAATATATACATAATATATATAATATATATATATATTATATATATTTTATATATTTATATTATATATTATATATATATATATTATATATATTATGTATATATTATATATACAGGGCCATCGGGTGGGCGTTCCGCTTGCTGGGGGGCTATCGGGGTAAGAGGGTTAATCCTTTTTTATGTTTATTGTAAGTTAAGTGTATTGTGTATGTATTAAAAAACTTAATATAATGCATTTTAAGTAACTCACAAGGGTATTGTGTCTATGACTGTCTATCATATCAAAACAAGTGCATTGTAAGACTTTAGCGAATGTATGCACTCACAAGGGTATTGTGTCTATGACTGTCTATCATATCAAAACAAGTGCATTGTAAGACTTTAGCAAATGTATGCTGCACAGAATCAAACTACTGGAAAAATTAAATATTCTGCTTGTGTTTTTTGAAGGCCTTCATCAGACAGATTTTGGCGATATATCAGAACGCAGAAATTTACGTGAACGCCTGAAATGTCAGACGTTTCGCTGGTATCTCGAGAACATTTATCCTGAGTCACAAATGCCTTTGGATTATTATTCTCTGGGAGAGGTAAGTTTTGTCAGATCAAATGCCTTTGGATTATTATTCTCTCGGAGAGGTAAGTCTTGTCAGATGAACAGATAACTTTCGAATCTTATCAAGTACTGTATTATAGTAATGGACAAATGTTTGTTGTGTCACTTGTGTGGTTTCCAGTTGATGAAAATCTGTAGGACTGGTTTTTATTATTTTTAATGTGCTGTGATAATTAAATAGTTAGCATGTTGCAGTTTAATATGCCTCATATTTTCTTATTGGAATGATATATTCTATGTTAATAGATATCTAGTTTTATAACTGATATAATTCATATTTGTTTAGTGTTCTTTAAAATTTGCTGCCAGGTACATTGCTTGAGACCGTGTATTTGGAGTTTCTAAATATTTTTCTGACAACCCTGCATTTGACTAAAATGTTTACTGACTTTCTCGTTTAGATAAGGAACAAAGAAACTAGTCAATGTCTGGATACAATGGGCAGAAAAGCATCGGAGAAAGTTGGCATGGTTGCTTGTCATGGCATGGGTGGCAATCAGGTATGGCAGTGTTTTCCCTCTCTGCCAGTTACGCACTAAATGAAGCTCTCTACATGTTTCTTTATAGTTAATATTTTATAGATATTTCCGTACTTTGTTCTCTGCTTCAGATGCTCGCTAGGTTTCCATGCCCTGCATCTTTGCTGTATTCATGTGTGAATAATTCTTTCCTGTGTGAGTTTAATGTTCAAATTAATATCCTACGTTGTGCAATGCATTCCTAATGCATCATGTACGTGACGGGACTCATGACTGTGAATCGCATACATTATTGGCAGTTTATAACTCTTTAAGTAAATTGTCAGTATTCTGTGTTTGACAGACACGCAGTTGAAAAAGTAAAGGTGTGCATGTGCTGGTAAATATTAATATGGTATTATAATGTAATGTGATGTTAGTGTAGCCTTGTTTTAATAGAATGTAATGATCATAAATAGCTTTATTCGTGCATTTATTTTTCTAACAGGTGTTTTCCTATACCAAAAAGAAAGCTTTCCAGAATGATGACCTATGCTTGGATGTCTCTGCTTTGGGAGGGCCAGTCAAGCTGTACCAGTGTCATGGCTTGGGTGGCAATCAGTTATGGGAATATAACAAACAGGTGCAGGTCCCATATATAAGGCATATTGATCAATTATACTTATAAACTTAAATCTCTCTTTCTATTTAGTTTTTCACAGAATTCTAATGTCTTAGGCACTGAGCCAGAAAAACAAAGTAAACTTGATGCTAGAAATCTAAATCTGTGAACCATCAGAGTTGCGGTAAAACGGCTTTTGATTCAAAATAAGAGTGAAATGTATTCTGAGGAGTGTAAGTGATAGAAACCTGTGTAATGATTGAGCATTCATCGTAAAGTTACTTGGTTTTCATTTCTTCAGCTACATGCATTAGCAACCCCTATGTGTAACCCTACTAGCTCGACAGTCAGTGTTCTGTCGTAAATTTTAATAAAGTTATCACATCTGTATCAATCTTGACAGGAATCAGCTGGAGAAGAAAATAGTTAACTTGTTGTGGAACTTACAATATAGAATCTGTTTGTCTTTTGCAGACGCAGAATATAGTTCACATGAGTAGCAATCAGTGTTTAGATAAACCAAATACACAAGACAAAGACTCGCCATCTGTTGGTAAGTACTAAGGAAAAACTAACAATGGTCTTTATATATTTTTTGATTTCCTATGATTTTATCATGCTACTATCTCATGTCGAGATATGTATTCACGGATACTCTCTACCCATTAGGAACAGTGTTTTGCTTCAGAGGGAACTTGGGGAAGGTACCAGAAGCCGGTGTTGATGGGAAGAAGTTGAGGTCATAGGAAAGCTGTTCCATGTGGAATTGTGGATGGTGTGATGTATGATTGGTGGAAACAGAAATGGAAATAAAACGAGCAGTTCGCACATAGCAATGGGCTAATTCAAATCACTCAGATAATACATGACTTTATTTGGGGGGTGGGGGTAGTTGGTGGTGTAGTGGTTCACATGCTGGACTGTCAATCGAGAGGTTGGGTTTCAAATCCCCTGCCAGGTCATATGTTTGATTCATGGTTTCTGCTTAACGTGCAATCCTGCACCCACTCGTAGCTAACATAGCTATTACGAGTACACTGACTGTATAGTGTACACTGTTGGTGGGAAGATGAGATGGTGAGGGAGAGGACTGGACATATGTGCACCTTCATATGCCAACGCTTAGAAAATGAAGTTTCTTAAACTCTGTTCCAATGCTTTTTGGGCACTGTAGAAAATCGTGAGGTAGCAATTATGATCAATTGCATGAATTCTGTGAAATCAGTATATTTGCTAGAAAAATAAAAGCTACATGCAGACCTAATGAAGACACAATCGAAAAGTGATCATAGCTGTTTTCGGTTTGTCTTATAGATGAACATTCTGATTTGTTGTGTTGTTTAGGTCTTTGTAACGGTAGCTTATCGCAGCAGTGGGTTCTCGGTGACCTTGAGTGGAGAAGACTTGATGCAGCTTAGACGTCCTCCTCCACCAGCGTCTGTCTGTCTGCGTCGTCGTCTGTTTTGCTACTGCCTTTTCCAGCGGATCGAATCCCTTGCCTGGCTGTGGAAACATTGCTCAGGAGATTAGAACTATCGACCAATCACAAAAAAAACTGAAAGACTGATGAATCGTGTGAAGTTAATTGATGCCTCATCACCTTTTCCATTTCTTTTTCACCAGATTTCGCTTTCTCTGTGAAGCGGTTGTCGTTTCTGTGGCAATACTAAGGTTCTTGCTGCGTTGGTTCTTAATAATTTAAGTGAATTATTTCTTTTGGTTAGGGGCTGTCCATTTTATTATGTACGCACAGAGGGTCACCGAATTTAGTCGTATTGCGTACGGGTGCATGTGGTGGGGAGGGGGTCATCGACAAAATGTACGTACACAAAATAAATTTCTAATTATGACGTTTACGCTATTTATAACTCTGTCCTATAGTTGTCCGATAGAATTATTAAAGGGGGTAGAGAAGTTTATCGTGTACATCCACATGGGAAGGTCCACAGACGATTTTTTTGCATGCGTAATAAATGAATGGGTTATTATTGAATAGAAGTATCACTGGATTGACGACTCGTTATAGCAATGCGGATAGATATGTGTTGACGAAATTACACTGCAGAACCTCTCGACAAGTCAGAAACCTGAACGATGCCATTCTTGCTGCGTGTCTGTATGCAGAATGTTTTTTTAAATATGTGTCACGTAGCCTCGTAATGAAATTGTTGTAGGAATCTGTTTTCAAATAATTGACTTAAAGTATTCAAATAGAAAGTTTCGTGTCAGTTTTTTGTTCTTGAGTGTAAAATTTAAAGGGTGCTGTACAATTGTCACAGAAGAAAACACGGGAAAAACTTTTGCTGAGAAACCACTTTAGTGGCTGTAACCTGGAAATCCATGTTTCCGTGTTGTTAAGTTTAGAGCCGTCTGTATTTTTTCTTTTTCTAGCACAGCGTTGAGAGATTTCCTAGACAATGTACATTGTACATATGCATTGTTCTGTTTGTGGAAATTATTTCTGTAGTTTGTGTACTAATTATTTGGTCGCATACATTACTGCCTATTGTTCTTTCATGACACATCTGAATGGGTTGTCCATGTATAACTCACCAAGTGCTATTGTTTTGTTCCGTAAATCTTTCACATCTGGACATAAATGTCCGTTAAAGTTGTGAGAAAAATTACATTCCCCTGTTAAATCATGATGAAATGTCCAGCACTGCGGCTATGAAACTCATGGTTCGAACTTAAAGTTGTTTACATTTAGGCAATTCAGAGGGAAAATATATGATTTAGTGTAAAATACTTGAACGGGATTACAGGACAATGACTTTCCTAATGGATGTAGAGCAAAATGTGTTGCATAGATCTCTTCATTTTTTTTCTTTTGTTTCAAATACGAAAATTGATCATAATCGTTATCTTGAGATTTTTACAATGGCCAGAGAAAGTGGAGTCATGGGAACCAGCTTATTCACTAGATGTGGACTGTTGTAAAGAAAGTTTTTTTACACTTGCAGCATGGATCATTGTATTAAATGGTTCCAAGTTTCACCTTGTGATATTATAGTCGTTTAGGTTTCACTAACTCAACCAGCAGTAGACATAGACTAGATGCTGGAGACTTTATGGTCATGAACTGTACAAGAAAACTGCATTTTGCTGTATTATAGAAACTTATAACCGAGGTTTGTTGTCTTGAGGATAATCTCAAGGAAATATTCTAACCCTTAAGTTAGTTAAAGTGTAGTAATCACATAACAGTTTATGTTACTCTTGATTTTTGGCAAAATCAGTTCTTGTAAATTTCAACTATTTATAGTTCTTGTATAGTATGTATGTTTGTGTGTCATTACAATGCATGTAATGAATTTTATTAGAATCTGTTAAAATTTTGTACCTTGTATCTCTAAGGCATTATGTAGGCCACAGGTGGCATGAATGCCCAAATTGTAAACACACAAATTCGAAGCATTATACGAATTTTTAAACTTCGAAATAGACAATCACTTTAGGAATCCACGTTTTCTTTTAGGAAAGATTTTATTTTAATACCTTTCCATTAAGAGCATCTTTGAAATAATGTGTTTTTTACTTCAGCTTTGTTATGCTCTGTGAAGTAAATGTGACCCACCACGGCAATAGTAGGCTTTTGTCGGTAGAAATGAAAATTTATTTTATTCTCCCACAAGATTCCCCAATATGAGACCTTTCAAATGACATATTATTTATTTATTTATGATGTTCCTAACTGGAGTTGTGCGCTTTTAAAGTTTAGCAGTGACAAAAGCAACATTTGGAGAAAACGCGTTTGCAAGCCGTCACGTCATGCGCTTGGCAACGCGAAAGCTGTTTTATGGTCCCTAATTATTCATCCGTTCTAGGTTAATTTATTTTCTTCCAATCCCGAAGATTGTTTCGTTACGTAGAGCAGATCTTGGCCTTTCTAAACATATATAACATTTATGGTTTCCCACGAGGCAACTTTAAATGCTACCCACTGAAAACCGGTCAAAATCGTGCTTACGCAAATATTGTTTTACACGATGCTCGTTAAAACTCATGATTTTCTATGAAAAACAATTAATTTAACGGGCATATTTTATACTTATGACGTTGTAGAGATATTTTAACGCGTGATTTTGATTGAAACGAAATTTGCATGTAAGGGTCAAAATTTGAAGTTTTTGGCTTGTTGCTCGTAAATTAGCGTTACCGACAAGAGCCTAGTTTTGGTATAGGCGGTCACAAATGTATATTAGAAGAATAATAATATGCTGTGCAAAATTATAGGGGTACACAAGAATTGTTTTTTTTAAGTCATTTTTGTCATGCATCCTTAAAAAGGTTCACCACCTCTGCTGTAGGCTGTTGACTCAGACTGCAATTCTTATGTGTCATGCAACATGTTTGGGCAGAGACTTAGACAGGAAAAATGTATGAGGAGTTTCCCTTTGGTTTACCAATAGACTGATTCTGTATACCCTGCAACCATGCAGGGTATACAGAATTAGTTGTACCAATTTGTTTTGTGATGTGAACCGTAACTCCCCACCCCATGAAAAAGAATACACCACACATTTGGGATTGGTCTATGGTTTGTTTAGTGTAACTCTTGTGATCCTCAGTAACTGGTTTATTCCTGCATGAAGTTGAGAAGTGAATTTCTGTAATATTAAAGCCCATAAATGGCATATTCCAAGCGAGGCATATCCAGGATTTAAATTTAAAGTTCTGCAGTGATGTTGGATGTTAAGGTTGCTTTTCACAATGCGCATAGTAAAATAGGTGTAGGCTGACATTGGTTGGAATTAACCATTGGAAAGGTAAACTTCTCTAGCATTGGCTCAAAATATCCCCATCCCTTGTATGTGTGTACTTACAGTCATCAAGCCCCTCTGGAGAAACCTGAGTCCCACCCCAAGTACCCATCCATTTACTGACATGTTAATGATGCTACTTAGTATGAGGTTGATTCCACCAGATCATTAAATTTTGATGAATTAATTAATATCGGTTGTGCATGTGTTACATGTTACTTTTTCAGTGATTGCTTGGAACCTAATGTGTCTTTCTGTGATACCGGTAAACAGTTTGAGTGGGGTGATCTATAAAAATGGATGACTAGATTCCAACAGTGTGAAGCTGATTAATATTCATTCTCTTGGACAGTAGCAGATACATTTAAATATCACTATCTTAAAAATTATTACGTCTGGTAGGCTGTGTCACCAATTTCAGTATACTTCTTTCTGTGTTAACATTTTGAATGGAATTATGAAAAATTAAAACTACCCTGTATAAACGAAAGCTTCAAGTTTTGTTTTGTCTTCTCTATCGCCTCTGTGTCTGTCTATGTGTATCTCTGGAAAAGCAAACTTGTCACTATGCAACAAACCATGATGTCTCCATGAATCTGGATACCTGTACTTATACGGCATCTTTGAAGATCATTGAAAGCAGATTAGAAATAAACATACTCATAAATTTGTTCAGGGAAAATGGTTCTTTTCACGAACACAGAACTTTCGAGTGACTAAAAAAAGGTAATCAACTTTTTGTCCGAGAAAATTTTTATTTTTCGGCGAGATTTCAGCCCGAGGACTAAAGAAAAAAGGTCATAAACTTTTTGGGCCAAGAAAATATTTGTCGGTGCCGCTCGTTCTGGACCGAGTCTCAGCCCCAACAAAGCCCAAGTTCTTTTTTAGCCCCTCCAAGAACGGAAACCAAACTCCGCCCATGCCGAAGTGTGATGGATAAAGGAGCCTAAGGAAGTGGTGGTGTGTGATTAGTAATGATGGTGGAGATCTGGAGGAACTAAAAATGATCAGAATTCAGCAGACAGATCATTCCAAAGGCGTGGTGCTGAGTTGGATATGGCTCAGTTGGAGAACTTGAGATGACTTGTGACTGGCGGTCGAGAGAGTGTAAGGCAGGCGGATGATCGGGTAGAACGGGTAGGCTGGATGGTGAACAGTTCACGAAGATATCTTGGCTGGGAGTAAGGAGTTGTAGGTTAAGGAGAGAACTTTGAAGTGGATTCGCTCTGGGATTTTCAACCAGTGAAGAGACTTGAGGATGAGGCTGATGTGATGTCTTGGTGTTCTGGTAACGGCTCTAGCTAGTGAATTTTTTATGAGTTGGAGGTGCTTAAGTTGTGTTGATTCAAGGTTTAGGAACAGTGAATTGCAGTAGGCCTAGTCAAGCTTTGAATGGACGATGGACCTAGCAATGGTAGAAGCAGTTTTGAAATAAAGCATAGGTCGGATGCGGCGTAGGTCACGGATATGCGTGAAGCAGGAACACGATAGGTTAGAGATGTGGTTAGAGAAGGAGAGATGCACATCAAATATTACACCAAGATTGTGGACAGGAGCATCAGAAGTAAAGATAAGAGTGAAGAGTTAGTCGAAAGGTGTTTTGAAGGGTCATAAATTCATGCTAAATTGAGCAAATGCAACGTCGACGGCCATCCCAGCAAAGTGGTCTCGCTAAGCGTTTTTTGTTAGAAACCAGCTTATTTGCAGACGATAGGCCACGCCGCTACGGATCAGATTGCGTTGTTGACGCGTGTTGCAGATGACACGTGTGTAGCAGCTGGAGGCCCATCATATTGCAGCACAGAAATGACAATCACTGGCGAAAATTAAACTTCGCTTAATTTTTATCAAGCAACCATAATAAATTGCAAACTTCTGTGGTCGCGAAAAAGACAAACTGCTTCATTAAAAATATTTGTGTGTGTGTTTTTTCTCGGTGCTCGGCGAAAATAATGCGCTATATAAACGCGACTCATTGCATATGTCACTATGTATTTTTTGCGGCTGGTGTTAAATGGGAAGAAGTAGCTTTCAAAATGTTGGATTATGCTATATTTGCTGCAACTTTTGTCATCTTTCTGATCCTTTCTGTGATATACCTTTATCCGGTTGGTGCACCAACTTTAGCGTCAATATTTTTTGGTGGTTCGGAGAAGCGGAGTGTATGCGTGACAGACGTCTGTATACATATACAACATGCAGTCAGATTACTAGTATAGTGTCGTCTGTAAAAATGGACTTTACTTAATTCGTAAACTCCAAATTTCAAAATAGCTACTCTAAAGCTAAGCAAACAGCACCACCTTACTCATGATCGCTGCCTTTTAGCTTGCTCGGAATTATACTCACTCAGCTAACAATGCGCACAAGCTTACGCATCTTGTAGGTCTACACATCCTATCAGATCGTTGAAAGTTGACTTTTAGATTTCATGGACACACATAACATGCAGATTTTGATAATCTATCGTTTTAGCGTTCTAAATTATTTGCCTGGCGCATTATAATTATTTTTCAGCAATCCTAATTCTGCTTCTTTGGCATTAATTCTTTTTAATCTTTCCAGCTTCCATTTAGGCAAGAATTGATTAATTCAGCTTCTATTGGAGCAACAACTATGTTTATCAGTTCAACTTCTGTTTAAATAGCATTTTTTATTGATCAATCATGCTCCAATTTCAACAAGAATATTTCATGAATCCCACTTCTATTTAAAAAAATTATTTTCATCAATTCGACTTCGATTTGGCAAGAATTCTTTTTATGAATCCTGCTTGTGTGTGACCAACGCTAAAACCTTTGGAAGTGGTGGATAATTTAAAATGTTAAGGCAATAGATTTCATTTAACAGAATTTTAAAAGTTCCAGTACTTATAGTTGATGTTGCTGTTCATGTCTTTGCATGTTTCATCATTGCTGTAATTCTGATAACCTGTATATTTTATGGGACCAATTTGTCACAGACTTTAGTAACCTACAGACATTATAATCAGACATTAGTACAGGCTTCTCTTGATGTTTATTTCATAATATCTTACATTACATGTCATTTTTTTTAAAATTACCTAGATGCATTTTATGGTGTCTTATAAAAGTGTTTCTGTTTTTCGTTCAGGGATCAAAGAAAACAACGACTATACCTGGACCAGAACCTGTTGATCCACTGTAGGCTGCATGATTAATTGTTTTTCAGCTCATTGTTTCGACTTATCTGTCATTGAGTGCTCTCCACATGTTTCCAGTCCTTTGAACTTATGATTTTTTACATGGTTTAACTCTGAAGAGATTCATGATTTATGCTGCATTCGTTATTTTAAAAGTGTTCATATACAAGTTTAGATTAAATTAGGAAAATTGGTAAGACCAGCATTTTATTATTAATGACTTTGCATGTGTAATATGTGCATCTGAGGATTTTTTGCTTAAATACCGTTTTTTAATGTTTGTGTTTTCCAGTCAAGTACCATAATCACCCTAATCCATCTTGTTACAGTATGATAATTATATTCCATTAGACTTAACTATGGAATCGCGTCGGTCATTAAGTAAGTAAGTAAGTAAGAATATTCTTTATTATACCACCAGCAAACGCACAGTAGTTTACAGAGGAAATAAATAATAGAAAAATAGAAAACATTTATGCAAAGTTATATAACATTCGCATAATAAAACTGTTTCTGGCAAAAGATTCCTAAGTATCATTGACTGAACATTTCCCATAATTAAAAAGCTGCTTAGTGTCTTGGACAAGAATTCTTTTCGTGGCATATAAAAGCCAGTACTTACTAGTTTGAAGACCTGTGACTGTAGTTTTGTGTGTATTTTTTCATTATGTTGTCATATGTTGTACATGGATAAATCTACTTTGCTATTCCAGATTTGAAATGTGTTAACTAGTGTAACTTTTATTTTATAATTTGACTATCAAATCATCTTATGGCTATATATCGTAACCTGTTTCTGTCTGTCATGAATCCTGCTTGTGTGTGACCAACGCTAAAACCTTTGGAAGTGGTGGATAATTTAAAATGTTAAGGAAATAGATTTCATTTAATTTATTGAGTGCTCTCCACATGTTTCCAGTCCGTTTCATTTCAGTTCATTTCACTGAATTTAAACCTTCAAAATGACCTTAAGTTAAATGTGTTGTGTGCTAGAACATATAAAGTTTACGATTTACTATTATCTCAATTTGTGTCATGAATGAATTTACTGGTCTAAAATCAATACCAATTTTGTGTATTTTGTGTCAATAGAGAGGGCAATATTCCAGATATAACAGCCTGTGAGAGCCTTCATGAATTTTTAGTGAAAATTCACGAGGACTATGGAGCCATTGTATCGTTTTGGTATGGACCAAGGATGTGTGTCAGCGTCGCCTCTCCAGACCTGTTCGAAGAACATTCCGCTGTATTTGATCAACCATGTGAGTAGCAAGAACCCTATCTTGTTGTCTTTTGTCCGTTGCTGTACCGAAATTTTTATTTTGCAATTTATTTCAGGTCATTTGATGCAAGACAGTAGTTAAGCTTAATCTTTACGGTACTGAAAAAGATTACCACATTTTGTGAGCTATTTGTTCTGGTTTTTACATGAACTTCAAAGTTATGACATGCACAAATGTGCAGCAAATGTGCAGAAATAGAGAACATTTTTTTAATAAGGTATGGGCAAATAATATAAAACCAAATCACATTTATTAAAAACTAAGTTTATGTACTATGTTGTGCATGAAATACTAGATTAAGCCGTAGCTCCACGTGAGCCAGACGAGTGACTGTGGTATCAACTATCTTCTTGAACTGATGTTTAAGTTACAACTGCTGGTCAGGATTGAGCATGAGCCATTGAACCTCTATGAATGCACTTGTTGGGGTAATCAACGTTTACAAATATGATTGGTTACGTTAGAGTGATTCAGCCTTTCCCTTGGGAATTTATATGAGCACTTTTAGCCTGTGTTTGGACATATACATCTGTTTTTGGATGTTTATATACATCTTCCGTAGGAATAGCTTAATGGAGAGACTTGCTGATGGCTGATTAAAGTGGTGAATTTCGTTGGTCATGAACTCTGCCTATGCTCACTTAACTTAGTTTAGGATTCCTCACCAGGTGTTGTTTTGGCTCAAATGTTCTTCTCAACGACCTCATATATATTACTAGACAGAGCTTCCTATGTTGAGCTGCCCACTGACGTTGAAACAGCGGAGAAACAAGAGTATAACATGAAATATTATGACAACGTCGGATGGTCTATTTTTAGCTCAACCAATCACACGTCATGAAAAAACCACCAATCACAGAAGACGATTCATCGTATTTACGTTCGCCAGTGGAAAATAGTAATAATAAATTTTACCTGATCACGACTTTCCAATTATTTACAGCATTAATACTAATCGAGAATGTCATTAAATGTGCCCAACAGTTAAATTAAATGTCCATATGGTTTACTGTCTAATGATGTAATATAATAATTTGTATTCATGCATATTGTCTGAGCTTTGTTTTGGAAAGTCAATCTATAGTTTCTCTTCTGGGATTGGTGGTTCTTTCATGAGCTGTGATTGGTTGAGCTAAAAATGGACCATCTATATCGACTGTGATTGGTTGAGCTAAAATAGTATGTCAGTGAACGATTACGAGAAAGTCCCCAAGATGTTTCAGCAGAAACCACGTGATCCCACCGGCCTGGTTCTTCTAGTTGACTCTATGGTGTTCTTGTAGAGTCGTAATTAGTGTTTCTTTACCTCAGTTATTTCTGACTTTGTATGCGTTTAATAAAGAACACGCTTGCTTACTTACTTATTTGTAGACGACCTGTACAAAGGTCTTGGTCTTCTGTTTGGAGAGGAGTCTGTGATATTGGCGAGTGGAGCTGATTGTCGAAGACGACATGCCTTGTACTCCAAGTGCTTAACCAAGCCATCCATCTCAAAGAAGGCTGCCATTTTCAAAAAGGTTATTTATAACTTTTGCAACATTTGTGCCCGGTGTGATATAATTCTGCTGGCGTTTCAAACATGCCCGAGTTATTTTTCTAATTGATTTATTGATTTACTTTCAGAATATTTGTAGTTGTTGCTTTCTTGTTCAATATGACGGACAGAGGGGTAACTGGTCACATGTGTGTTTCTGAAGTTGTCATTGATTGCTGTTTTTACTTGTCCCATGTGGGCGTTTGCAAGCGTATGTTGTAAAAAACTGATGTGTACTGTAGGAGGAGAATCTTGGAGTGCTTTGTTTATTTTCTACACTTTTGCTGCGTATTGCCTTGATTCAATTTCTGTTCAGAATTTTGTGCCATGAATTAAAATTAAACTTTATGAATGCAATACTTTGAATTGTTTGTGATGAATGTCAAGTGTCTGTGCATTATTCAAGGAGCTCTGTGTTCCTGTATTGGCTCAGCCTAGTTGACAATTACTACATTATGAAGCATCCTATGACCCTCATGCACCATGTCCCCCAAACAGTGACTTAGTAAGGCAAACACTCTTGTCCATTGCTCCAGCTTTCTGTCCACTGGAAATCCGAACTGTTTCGTTTAATGCACAAGAAACACTCGGTTAAACTAAAGATACACCTTTCTGGAGCTTTTATGTAACCGTATTTTGGTGGTTTTAGGGTGTTATATAAATGTCCAGATAGATACATATGTAATATTATGTATGCAATAATGTATGCAATGATTGTTCCTTTCAGTTTGCTAAGCTGACGTTAAAGCGCTGGTCGTCTTGCCCAAAGGATGAGTATATCCCTGTCATGAGTCACATGTACGAATACTCTATCCGGACAATACTCGAGTCAGCATTTGGAATGGAAGATGTACCAGAGAGTCTGATCAAGACCATAAAAGCGAGTTTTGATGTTGTAAGTTAACGAAAACTGTGATGTATGTTGGAATGATGGGCCTTTTTATTGTGCTGAATAGGTTTTTCAAGTGAATATGCTGTCTTAAGTTCTTATGTGATAGAAAAGCATAATTAAATATTGTTCTCTATATTCTTAGGTGTTTGCTATGGTAATTTATAAATTACTTAAAATAATTTTATGGTGACAGGACAATTGCCTCTTGACAATAACCCCTAGACAATTACCCCTCCCTGCTGTACCAATTACCCCTGGGCAGTTCGGGTGGCAGGAGAGAGGACTACTGGCTATGCACCCTTTAGGAGGGGTTGCATAACATATTGACTATCACTTCTTACCTGCAGCAGTGCAGCTGCCTGTTGGCATTTTCATAAGGACTGCTTTTCTTTTATAAGACAAAATGTTAAGAATGAATTGTCGTATATATCTGAACTGTGTTCTTGCAGGAATAGCATGGCTGCAGTATACTGAAGATATCATAAATTTCTTTATTGTGGTTGCAAACACTGTTTGCTAAAGGACTACCCATGTTCTTTCTGTTGGCAGTTTTGATTTGAAATTTCTGCAGATGATCGTGTTTGTTTTCTGTTAGTGTTGGAGTGATACAGAAAAGTTCCTGATTGGCAATGGGATGGAGGCTGGCAGTCCCAGAGAGAAAAGATTCTCACAGCGTATGATTGCATTTAAAGTCTTTATCAAATATTGAATTAGTTAGATTGACAATAAAATATTACTTCCTATGTTACTAAGACACCAGCTGTTCACTTTTTACTGGTAAGAGTGTGTATGATTGGCTATTTTGTAATTTTTTAGCTGCTAGTATATGTGGTATTGGGTCATTGGTCTAGACCTCTTTAACCATTGTGTGTGACATTATTGTCTATGACCTATTCTATAGTGTCCTCAGCTACTAACCTTAATAACTGTTGTATGTTTGAGCCTTTTGAGCAAATTGTGTGGAATAAGCATGTGAAGGTTATTTGCACATGAATGTTGCTGAAATGAAATAAATTATAAGTTTCATGGTGTTCTGGTCACCCGGCCAAGATCATGAGAGATGTCTGTTGAAAAAACATTCTGTTTGTGGATGCCTGCTTAATGCTTATACATGTATATGAATTTGACTGACCATTTCCAACATATTGCTTATTATAATAAATTTCCATTTGACTTTCGTGCACTTTGGTATCTAACTGCAGATCTTCTATTGGCAGCTGGCAATCCTCATGCTCACATTTCCATGTGACCATGCATGTGCTACAAAATTTTGATAATGCTGATAACATTGATAATGATATGATGGTGATGACTGTATGTATGACAGATAAAGCCAATTTGGAGAAGGTTGTGCTGGATGCTGTCAGCAATCGAAAGAACATGCTGGCTGTGGCTGAGGGACAGAAACTCCTGATCGATGCCATCTTGGATCTTGATATTCCAGAGGCTACAAAACTGTCCGATCTGTTGACCTTTTTTGTCCTTGGATTCCACAAAAGTGCACTGCGTAAGACAATATTTTGACCAACTATTACCATGACTTTGTTCCAATTCCTTTGAAGATTTCTGATATTTGGCGTGAAAGATGTCAGGTTACATTTTTGCCTCATTCATAGAGTTATGATAAGGAACTCGAACATCTTGACATGTCACGCCATCTGTTGTCCTTGCCTAGCATGAAATTATTAAATGCTTAAACTGCTGGTGGCATTTTACATTCTCTCAGCTATATTAAAATTAAAACATACTTGTTGTTTTATTAATTTTTATCCCTGAGTGGAAATGATTCCTCAAGACTGAAAGTATCTATGAAAAGTCTTAAAAAAATCCTTTTTTTCTTTGCCTTTTGGTTGTATTATATGCAGGCATCATCACTTTAATGATTTGTATTTTTATACAGTTTCTTAATTTAGACTCTGCTGTCTAATAGTTATTAGTTAACCTATTTTTTTTGTAGAGTTGTGTGTTGGTTCTTTCTTGCAGTTCTCACTTGGGCTCTTTACTTTCTCGCTTCTAACGATGACATGCAGGAGAAGGTTCGGACAGAGGTCTCACAGTTATTTGGTGAAGGTGACGAGGCCGCTCCAGATACCACAGGCTTCAAGTGAGTAATGCATTGCATTGTATTGTATTCTATTTAACATTTACACAGTGTCTCGACTTTGCATATTAAGAACTTTAAGTTTGGTTCAGCATTTAAAACAATTGGAACTCTGACTGGGTTGCATGCTGAATTGAAGTGTTCGAATAAATTAAATTTTAAATTGATCGAGTATAGGATTAGAAAATATGAACATGTGATCATGTGAATGTGTGTTATTCGATTGAATTGAATGGAGACCTTGCATATCTATGAAGAAGCAACTCCTAGTTCCACAGGCTTGCTAAGCTACCAGACGATTTCGAGCTTTCTTAGTTGTAGGGCCGTCCATCTGGAATGACCTCCCTTCAAAGCTGAGTTTATTACATCTGACCAATCAAGCTTTGTTTCGTAAACCTCTCTTAAATTCGTTTTCTTTTGCCTTGGCTAGGCTGGGAGCACTCCTGAGTAGATATCTTGAAGGGGCGTTATATAATTAAATATATAGAAGAGTGAATGAATTAATTCGTTTTGTGGGAGGTGAATTAAAGAAGGCATTGCAGACTTTTCGATTGTCAGAGCATTGGAGTAGAGAGGACATTGCGTTGGACATAGATTGAGTATTCGCATATTACGAATATTAAGATTTTCAAATATTCACGAATATTAACGAATATTAAAACTGCCAACGAATATTATATTCGTAAAATATTATATTCTTTCAGGAAATTCTTTATTCTTAAGTTTAATTTTACTATTTATGAAAATGTTTTACTTTTAAGCTTACTGAATGAATTGTACAAAATTGAATTAGCCTACGCATAGGTCTAGCCTATATCAGTAGGCTAAGTTACAATAACTTTAATAGATTTATTGTTAAAAACTTCCAGGTCTGTGCTGGGTCTGGCCAATGTGGCCATGCAGCATTCATAGGTCTATCACATTCGATACTTAATGTTAGTCACTTTGTCTGACTTCTGACCATCCTCCCCAACTGAAAAGAGACAGAGTCACCGATGGCAGTTGGGAGGTAGCAGCAATAGTAGGCTAAATTATAATTAAACTTTAACTGCCTATAATAGTAACTGCACAAATAATTGATAAAGTAGTTTTATATCTGTGTAGCAGGTTGAGTAAATATAAATGCCAACACAGGAAATCATAGTGCCAACTGCCAAGCAAAAATTATCCTCATCTCAGCATATTAAGCGCATCGCATAATTATTTTAATTCAGCCTTGCCCTGAATGCGAGTGAATGTCATGAAGACATGCAGAAACTTAAACTGCTTTACCGGGTAACATTGCAGTTTCGATGGTTCACTTTAATCCATTAACGAATATTTACGAATATTAAAAAATCTTAATATTCACGAATATTTACGAATATTAAACCCAAAAGTCACGAATACTCAATCTATGGCGTTGGATGGAGTGAGAGCTTGGTTTTGTATAACTTAGTGGATGAAACTTGTTTGTGATTGTTAGGTATCTGCAGCAAGTCCTTCAAGAGACCCTTCGTCAAGCAGTCATTGTGCCATATACAGCTCGTGTTCAGGACTTTGATACTATGCTTGGAGGTCACAAAATTCCATCTGGGGTTTGTACAGAGGCAACTCTATATAGCATCACTCAGTTAGCAGGCAGGAATTCTCTATTTATGATGAAAATGATCTTTTCGATTTCTACAGCAAGTAGCTAATATGTCAAATAATCTATTCTAGATTACGTCAAGGTCTTGTATGAATGTGCTTCAATATAGTTAACATTATAATATATTATAACATTACTTTTCAGATAAAATGATGATGATTATAAATTCAGAAATAATTAACCTGTAGAAAAGAAATAGCTTTATGACCATGTTGTGAGGTTGTTCTTGATAGCACTAAACACATTGTTATAACGAGTTTTTTGTATGTATATATATATATAACATTATATATATAACATATATATATGTGTATTATGTATATATACAATTATACATACTAGAAATGATATATATGCACACTTGTAAGCTGAGAAGTACTGTTACCACAAAGATTTCAGTTTTTGCTAAAGTAATGGATGTTCAGGTATGCTATGCTGAAAATTATTTATGTTGTTAGATCTGGTAATATTTTGCATAATGCCCTTGGAATGGCTTGGATAAAAACCTGGCTAAAGGCTGCACTTCGCATATTGTTTTGACAACTAGTGTGTACTAAAAATGACTGGGAAGCAAATGCTTATCTTCGTTAGATTAAATTCCTGTTTCCAAAGTCCAGAATTGTCAGGGTGAGAATTGCCGGGGGGTTGGGGGGTTTCGACCCCCCCCCAGTCTTTCTTAGAGCCCCATGTTAAAGTATGTTTTTTACACCCCAATTTCAAGTGGATAATGGTCCAACCCCCCCAGTTATTTTTCCACAATTCTCACACTGAGAATTGTTGATTTTTGCCATCTGTGTTTCAGACGCCTGTAGTCGAAGCCCTGGGTGTGGTAATGAATGATGAGACGATCTTTCCTAATCCAGACAGGTTGGTCAATATGCTCTCTTTTTTCCCAATTGTTAAAAAGTTTTGAAGATCAGTCTGCCGTTTCCTTCTTTCATATGTTTTTATAAATTCAACAAATGGCTCCAGCTCGACCACCTCGGATTTCAATGAAAACTTTACAGAATGCTTATTATGGTATTAGATGAAACTATGATAAATTTTAGACCAATATCTTAAGTGGTTTTGAAGATATTATATTTCAAGGATGTCTGGGGTGACCTCATTTTTGACGTTCTGGAACTCACGTCTAAATTTATAGCAATATTCAGAAGCTCATAACTTCATCTATATCACAGATAATTTGATGAAATTATCTGGATATTTAGTCTTTGTGGTTCAGATGACATGATGAAGCAATGAATGATCAGGGTTGAAAACTCTGATATTGTGACCCAACTGAAAATGGTTTAAAAAACAAATGTTATTTTACCTATCTACATCACAACACAATTTGTCATGCAGGCTGTTCCATATACGTTCGTTTCTGATGCTGTGCTTTTAAATCATCTCCCTTTTATCACCCTTAATCCTAAGAAGCAGTTTGATTTTGTAGACATGTGTAATGTGGTAAAACTCTTACAAAATGTAGCTCTGTACTGAGTAAAGCATACTCTTCTGACTGAAGAACACACAACCTTTCGCTGCTGAGAGATTCTTAAAATGCATTCGGTATCTAAATGTTCAAGTAATTCAGTTGTTCAATCCTTATTGCACTGCTTACTAGCAGTGCTTAAAGTGTGGAAAAATAAGTGCCTGGACGCCCCTTATCTTTCCAAAAGAAGTGCCTGGACGCCCCTTACCTTTCCAGTCATTGCTGGTCAATAAGTGGCTGGACGGCGTTCAGATTTTAAAATAAGTGCATGGACGCCGTCCATGACCGTCCAGCCACACTTTAAGCCCTGCTTACTAGCATACTTACCAAAGGGCCACTCTGCTCTAACTGTTGATTGTTGAATAGTAAGGGTGCTTCATTCACCAACTGGCACCAGACGTTAAAGACAAAGAATGAACCACTTCTACAGTATACCAGTATCAAAGTCACTAACCGGGTGTATGTCAATACGTGCGCTCTTATTTAAATTTCATGCCATAGCCTCTTATATTGCGCTAAATCTTGGACCTAGGGAACCTCTCAAAAGTCACTTTTGCATTCCCACTTTCTCACTACATGTAAATGCAGGTTTACCTAGTGATGAGCGCACTATCTTTGATACTAGAGTGTGCAAATGTAATGATGGTTGACAAAAAGAGATGTGTTGCTATGTGTAGAAGATGATGGCTAATCCAACTGGCCTTCTAAGTATTGCAAAGGGTTCAAGAATACCATTCAACATGTTCTCAAAATGGATTTAAAAATTGCAAAATATTTGCCAGATGTGATTCCAGCAACTGTGAACGAAAGTGTAATGTAGGCCCAGCAATGTTTTGTACAATTTGTCATTATCACCAAACAATGTATTTGCAGTACATGTATGAATAGTTTGTGATTGCAACAGTTCACAGGAAGTTGTTTAGAGCTGGATGAAAATAGCCCACTTATTTCAGACCTAATGAAATCTATTGACAATGGTCCGCTTAAATATAATGATGCTTTCCTGTACAATATCAACTTATTGCTGATGTAGAAGACTAAGTGAGCTTTTAAGAAGTTCAGTGGAAGTTGTTTTTCGAGAAGCATTAGTGAACTTTTTTGTTTTTGTAAATGTTATTTAGTTTTGATCCAGAACGTTTTGGCGAAGAGAACAAGAAAAGTCTTCCGGCATTTTCCTTTGAGCCATTTGGCTTTGCTGGAAAGCGTGTCTGTCCTGGAAGCCATCTGGCTTTTGCCGAGTCATCCATGTTGTTAGCCTACCTGCTTGGGACTTTCAAAGTTACCCTTGCACCAGATCAAGTGGCTGTGCACGAGTATGGCTTCATGACGAAGCCAAAGGACGAAGTCTGGGTTACAGCATCGCTGTTCAAAAAGGATAAATAACGAGACTCTTTGTCATGTACTCTCTGGTTTGGGTTGTTGGTTTTTCTTTGCACGTTTGTTTGTGGGAATCTCGGATTTTGTCGACTGCAGAAGTTGAATTTCAGTTCATGACGATTGATGTGATCATAGAAAAAGTCGAGACAAAAGTCATGGGAAAGATCGATTAAGTTAATGAGACCATAATGCTATGTGCAAAATACATTGGCTTATAATGCATTGAAGGGTTTGATTGTGTTAAGTTTTGTTTTAGAATTTAGTTTTTTGCTTTGCTTTAGCCATTGGAATTATAGGAATTGTTAAAAGAAATTAAAGAAGTTTTTAGGAGAAAGGTGAACTTTATGATCAGAATGCAGTTGCATAGCAAAACAGGGTTTAGTATTCTTAAGTATTTGCAACATTGGGTCAGTGTTTGGATCTGATAAATTTATACGTGCACAAATTCAGTACACAATGAAATGAAGGACAACATTCATTTCATGATGAGATGGGACAAAATTCTCAAGTATTCAGCAAGGACCTTGAAAGAAACAATATTATACAGAAAACCTTCTGTTGTTGCTTTTCATGTTTGAGGATAAACAACCAGTTTATTGGTTGTCTTCAGGTCATTCAGGTTGAGATGTAATGTCTCTCTGTCTCATTTCCTTTCGGAACATAGGGCGACAAGATGCAATGTAATATGGCACCAATTTGCTAAACAATGTGTTGCAGACTACACCTAAGCAAGATGATTTAAAATGCTGATTTTGTCAGCATAGTCGGAAGCTGCATACATCTTATACGTGTATATCTGAATTCAATTGTCTTTTAAATCAAGATGACTTTTGCCCTTTTCAATGGATGTTGGTCTGTGAATGGATGTACAATGTATGTAATTTTATTTCCTTCTATTTTGAACGAATAATAAACATCTCCTAAATTCAATGGAACTGCATAACTTTTATATACTTTCCAGTCTAAAGGGCTGTTTTTACACCATAGAATGACGTAGAACGCCGTAGATCATGAGCATTCCGAGACATCTGGCTTGCTAATTAGTTCATACGGATGAAATAAATTAAATGAAAGAAGACATTATATAAATTAAATAAATTGGATATACATGTAGCATGATATATTCGTTCTAATGTGCCCCAATGATCAATCTCTCTAGCTGACCTGCTTCAGCCAGTTACGAAGAGAAATGATTAGATCAAATAATCCAATCAGTAAAAACCAAGTATAAATAAATAAATAGTTGTACTGTGGTAAAAGCCAAAATGAAAATAGATTAATAAAAAAAATTCAATAAATGTAAAATAAATCAAGTGAGCCTTACAGGTAAATTAGTACATGACGAAGTCATGCTAGACTAATGTTCGGCCCACTTCATAAACACTTCTTCCATAAATGAGTTACTGTGATAAAAGTGCCCCAAATGCCCCCAATGATCAATCTCTCTGGCTGAGATGCAGTATTTAATGCTATTGTGCCACACTGGAGACTAGGAATTGAGCACTGGTGTGCCTGTCAATAATATTGATCCAATCATATTTTGATTTTAATCATCTAATCGTCATCATCTCCCATTTTTCTATAGAGCCACTCGAAATTAAGCCAAGCGCAGGGCACCAGCATGGGCGGAGTTTGGTTTCCGTTCTTGGAGGGGCTAACTTAATTATGAGTCTGCGCCTTCCTGGGGGCTAAGCCCGGGAAAAGATACCGCTTTTACGGTAAAAAATCTGGATCTTCCTTGGGGGGTTTAGCGACTTTAGCCCCCTAACTATACCCCGCAGTCGATCGAGTTGATCGATCGAGTCGATCATAACTCGGCCAAGTCGAGTCGATCGAAAAATCGTCGACTCGATCGACTTGCAAGTCGAGTCGATCGTGAGTCTTGCCAAGTCGAGTCGATCGAAAAATCGTCGACTCGATCGACTTGAAAGTCGAGTCGATCGTGAGTCTTGCCAAGTCGAGTCGATCGAAAAATCGTCGACTTGCAAGTCGAGTCGATCGTGAGTCTTGCTAAGTCGAGTCGATCGTTGTTTCATCTACTCGACCCGATTTAGAAATATTTTACTTAACTTACTATTTCTTGAAGTCTCAAAGTGACCTATACAGTTTTTGCACACAAGTTCAGCTAACGAACCTTTTGGCAGCTGTCGATTTCGTGTTAGTGGAACTGTGAAAGTTGACTATTATTATAATAGACGTGCGTTTTCGATTTGAGTTGAACGAATACAGGGTAACAGAGGCGAATACAAAAATTTTGGAAGGGTGGACAAAATTTGTGGTCTTGAACCGACAAAAATTTTCGTTGGTCTTCCGCCGAAAGAATCTTTTTTTAGTCTTGTGGCGGAAAAGACCGGGCGCGTGCCCTGAAGACCCCAGTCGTTCGGACGTCGCCCAAACTTCCCAAGAACCAGGATAGCGGAAGTGGAAGGACGCGTGTCGTTTCAGGGGGGTGGAAACGTGAGTTCGCCTCCGGGGTATTTCGAAGGAAAGGTGGGACACTTCCGGCCGCTCCGCCCGTAGAGAACACCACGACGTTCGAATGAAGACACGATCTTTATTCTCACAACGACAAACTGTCACACGGTCGCTATATCGTCCGTCGGTCCACTACTCGTCCGCTGTACGTCATGGACTAACTGCCTCGCTGATTCGTCGACGACTACGTCACCACGTATGACTCTGTCGATCACTCCGTCGCTAACTGCGTCGATGACTGACTGTCGATCACTCGAAGACTATCTCAGCGTACGGGCTCCGTCGATGACTGACGCTGACTCGATGGCTATCGCTGACTTCACTACGTATCTCTCGGATGGACTCTCTCGATGACTCGATGACTGCTCTTACTAAAACACAGTCCCTTATATACACTACCCGGGGGTGGGCGTGGCTAAAGTAACGCGGGAACGAAAAGGCAGGCTAGCCTCAAAAGAGGCAGGCTAGCCTCAAAAGAGGCAGGCCAGCCTTTTCGAAAGAGGCGGGCCAGCCTTTAAAGAGGCAGGCTAGCCTTTAAAGAGGCAGGCTAGCCTTCTGAAAGAGGCAGGCCAGCCTTTAAAGAGGCAGGCTAGAGCGCGGGAAACTAGAGGCACTAGAGGACCAAAAGGCAAGCGGCCTCAAAAGAGGCAGGCTATCGCGCGGGAAACTAGAGGCACTAGAAGGCCAAAAGGCAAGCGGCCTCAAAAGAGGCAGGCTGGAGCGCGGGAAACGGACAACAGGAGAAGGCAGAAGAGGCAGGAAGCGCTAAAGAAAATGGGGAGGGTCCCTTCCCCAATTTCGCTACAATCCTTCGCCCTCCCCGGTAAAAATGCCCTCATTTTTCGGTTACGCTCCCACGGGGACAGTCCAAGGTCTCGCAGTCCAACCTACGTCCACATAGTCGGTAACACATCCAAGAACATCGGTCCCACACGGGACAACAAAACGATCCTTAACTATACGTTTAGTACAACAGTCTCTTCAGTTCCACGGCAACGATGCGCCTTAATTAATCACAATGTCCTTCAATTCACGAAGAAATTATGCAATGTCCTTTGCGACGTAATACTCAATGTCTTTCATTTCGCAGCAAATTAAACAGTGTCTCTCAATTCACGACAACGTTATGCACTGTTCTTCAGCACGACAGCAATACGCAGTGTCTTCCATTTTACGACGACATTAGTTAATATCTTTAAGGCACAAAACATGACCCATACAGGCCAACTACTTCTTGACTAGTCCAGTCGTAAACGAAAGACTGTAACACAACACGACACGCCTCATACAAGACAACACTTAAGCCGAAACCGGCAACACTAACTAGGCAGCAATTAAGCTTACAGAAACTCGTTCCGTCGGAACAACAATTGAACAGAACACTCTCAAACAACGAAGTTAACCGTTTCTAACCTCGGAACTGTTCAAGCGTCTTCACTGGAAAGGGAAATGGCGTCGGGACTGCGTTGACCCGGCGGCAAAGGGGAATCATCCGACTCCGACGGCACGTAGTCAGGGTCATTGGGGTCGTCGTTTCCCGATGAGGAGGAGGGTTCGCTGGTCAGATCGACGACGGGTTCTCCATCGTCCATCGGAGGATCCATCGGGTCGAAGATCGGGTTGCTGATCAAATCATAGTAAAGCCACCTCTCGTCAACGTCCGGTGCGGGGGGAGGAGGAGGCGGAGTGCAGGGGCGCACCATTGCGACCCCGCGCGGGCGCACTGTCCCGATGCGTCCAGTTTGGAAAGCGATCTCCGCGACAGAAGCCGGAAATTGAGGATAGGTCAGTCGTACGCGGGTCAGAAATTGTTCCAGATCGCGAAACAACCCCGGGCTGTCGGCCATGCGATAAACCGCACGCACTTCCGCTTCGGTGGGCGCTGCAGCCAACGGTTCAGCAGGGGGCGCCAAGACTTCCCCGACGTCGGGAGGTCGGATGGCGTCGACCAGAGCCAGCAGGGCTTCCGCTTCCGGTCCGGGCGATAGCAGAGACGGGGGCGCCGGCGGGTCGCCTTCCGTCAACGCCGGCGTTCCAATCACTTCCCGTCCCTCCGGTGCAGCAACGTCAATCGGCATCAAGTAGTCCAGCAGGTCGTCCAACTCCGGCCCTTCCATCAACTCTTCCAGCACGACCCCTTTCGGGAGGACGTCCATAGCTTCGGTCGACCAGGTCGCTTCTACGGTAGAGAGCGCCTCCGTCGAGGTCGACGGCGATTCGCCTACTTGGATCCGTCGCACGCAAGCTTTTTTCCGTCGGCTGCGTCCGTGCGTCTTTCGCTCGTGGCGTAGCAAAGATTGCCATCCGTAATCTCCGGAGTAACATGCCGAGCACAGAGAACAACGAAACAGTGGTGCCTCGGCCATGTTCACCTGACGAAAGAGGCTGATGTGGGGTCGGCGACAGAATTTACCTCGGCAGGCTAGGTGGATCGCTCGCCTCCCTCCGCCAATCCAGTCAATCGTCTCAGCAGGTGACGTTGCCCGGTCGCGCTCATCGAGCGATCGATAGATCGCCCCGCCCTCTTGCACAGACGAGCAATGTAGGCGCGAAGGTACGCACCCTCTCATTCTCTCGGATGGCTGCTGTTGGCTCCACCCCCAAGGACATGGACCCTCATACGCAACCTCCGACGTCACCCAAGGCTCCAAATAGGGCGGTACCGCTAACAGGCGCCTAGAATTTGGGCTAATTTTAGTCCTACGTTTAGTCTGCGTGAACCTATTGACCTTAAACGCTCTGCGTTGCACCAATAACCGGGTCTGCGATGCTTCCGCGGTCCGTCCGTACTCAACGCTTAACCTATGGTCGCTGCAACCGGTCCCGGACATACCCTCGCTAACAGCGGGTTCCTCTACCCCATCGCTTAACATGGCGTCTAATGCATTACCCATTACCTCCCTATGGGGTACGGGGTGGCGTCTCAAAGGCTGCCTCACAGGGCGCATTTCACCTGTTTCTATCCTGTGGGTCGTAATCGACGTCTTACCCAAATCTCTGTCGTTAAGCGAAAACACATCCTTGTACTCCTGCAGTAACTGGTCTAGTCGCCGGCGGATCTCGGAGGGAACCTCTTCCGGCAAATCCTTCATCAACGTGTCTCTCCACACGGTCTCATCGCCTAACGCTTCGTTCCGCTTCGGTTCCGTTCCCTGTTCAACTTCCACGGGGTGTAAGCCACCTAGGAACCGATCCTTAGCTATTCTCACTGGTTCCTCGTTTAGATTTACCAACCTCACCGTAACATCTGCGCGGTCTTCCACCACCACGCGGGCGAGATGTACCCCTGGCTGGATTTCCTGCGCCTCGGTCATCCAAGCGGGCGCCTTAGACGTCAAATCTCCGTAAATCAATCTAACGGGAACCTCGGTTTGGCACTTGGGGGACACCACTACTTCCTCGGCTAGCATTACCCTACGGCACCACATTGAGCCATTGCCTCGGACAAGGGGTATGCGTCTGCGTCCCAAAAACAAGGCACCATTCCCGAAGCCTAGTCTACATCGGTGTTCCCGCAACCAGTCCATCCCTAGCATGGGTTCCGCAATCTGGTCTGATACTAAAAATCCAGTGGGGACCTCAAATCCATTCCGTATCTTAAGTGGCAAACGGATCTCCCCTAGTACATTAATGTTAGTGCCATTTGCAGCCATCAGAAAACGAGAACAAGATTGCAGTGCTAACCCTTCCACAGTTGTAGCGGGGATCAGGCTGACTTCCGATCCGGTGTCGATCAAGCACGTCTGTTGGAGTCCATTGACGGTTCCACGGATGTACACTGCGTTGCTGCTGGCTCGGTCCGGCAATCTGGAACGCGTCGTATGGTTCATGGCCACTGACGTCGGCGGCGTCGTCGCTTCTGTTCCGGTCTCCTCAGCGTCGTTCCGGCGGTTGGGAGGGCGTCGTGGCTGACGGCAGTTCCGGCTAATGTGACCGGGGCGGCCGCAGTTGTAGCAGGTCACGCCCCGTCCATTTTGGCCTCGGTCGTCGGCGCTGCGGATTCCGGGGCGACCATCATGCCCCAGATCGTTGTCGGTCGGAGCTCTGCCTCGTAGCTCCTGGAACTGTCTATCGAGACGTCTCTCCATCTCTATCTGCCAGCGTCGTTGCTCGTTACGCTGCGTCTCAAGGAACCGGTCGAGCGTGGACTGGACCTGGGCACTCACGTCCATCTCCTGGGTGCTCCGGACGCGGTTGGAAGGCCTCCGTCGATCCTCTGTGTCGTTCGTCCGCTGATAAGCATCTAGACGAAGCGCCGTCCTGTAGGCCTCGTCCAAGTTCTTGGGTTCCCGTTCGCGTACTTTGAGCGACAGGTCCCTATCGCGCAGAGCCTCCAGGAAAGCGTCCTTGGCAAGAATCTCCGTAGTATCGTTGGATGGCACCGGGTATGCCAACACGACCAGACGACGAATATCGTGTAGTAGCTCGCTCAGGGTTTCCTCGGAACGTTGACGTCTGTAATACAGTTGCGCGCGGAAACTTTCCGCCTGGCCCTCCGTTCCGTACCTTTGTCGAAGACGTTCGACCAACTCATCGTAGTCGACGTTCGGACGGGCTCCGAAGTCCCATAGCAGCTGCGTGGCAGCTTTCTCGAGACTGCACCGAAGGTAGTCGACTCGGTCGGCGGCCGTCCACTGGTTGTGCCTGGCGCAGACTTCGAATTGAGTCAGGAACGACTCCAACGATCCCGTGCCGTCAAATTTCCCTGGTTTCATCGGAGGCGGTCGAGTCCACGGCCGTCCTCCGGTAGTCTCGTGTTCGTAGGACGTTTCTCCATGACTCACCCACGTCGGTCTTCGCGGTTCCTCCGTAAATCGGCTTCGATCCGTCCGTGGCTCAGCCGTCGCGCTTCCGTCGGCTAATGGCGTCGAGACGTTCGGGCGTAGGTCGGCGAATCTTCCTGCAGGATAAGCGACCGTGACTTCTTCGTCTTCCTCCATCGTCGGTCAGTTGCGAATTTTGGTCGGAAATGTCCACCACCAGACCCCACTTCTGGTACCAGTGTGGCGGAAAAGACCGGGCGCGTGCCCTGAAGACCCCAGTCGTTCGGACGTCGCCCAAACTTCCCAAGAACCAGGATAGCGGAAGTGGAAGGACGCGTGTCGTTTCAGGGGGGTGGAAACGTGAGTTCGCCTCCGGGGTATTTCGAAGGAAAGGTGGGACACTTCCGGCCGCTCCGCCCGTAGAGAACACCACGACGTTCGAATGAAGACACGATCTTTATTCTCACAACGACAAACTGTCACACGGTCGCTATATCGTCCGTCGGTCCACTACTCGTCCGCTGTACGTCATGGACTAACTGCCTCGCTGATTCGTCGACGACTACGTCACCACGTATGACTCTGTCGATCACTCCGTCGCTAACTGCGTCGATGACTGACTGTCGATCACTCGAAGACTATCTCAGCGTACGGGCTCCGTCGATGACTGACGCTGACTCGATGGCTATCGCTGACTTCACTACGTATCTCTCGGATGGACTCTCTCGATGACTCGATGACTGCTCTTACTAAAACACAGTCCCTTATATACACTACCCGGGGGTGGGCGTGGCTAAAGTAACGCGGGAACGAAAAGGCAGGCTAGCCTCAAAAGAGGCAGGCTAGCCTCAAAAGAGGCAGGCCAGCCTTTTCGAAAGAGGCGGGCCAGCCTTTAAAGAGGCAGGCTAGCCTTTAAAGAGGCAGGCTAGCCTTCTGAAAGAGGCAGGCCAGCCTTTAAAGAGGCAGGCTAGAGCGCGGGAAACTAGAGGCACTAGAGGACCAAAAGGCAAGCGGCCTCAAAAGAGGCAGGCTATCGCGCGGGAAACTAGAGGCACTAGAAGGCCAAAAGGCAAGCGGCCTCAAAAGAGGCAGGCTGGAGCGCGGGAAACGGACAACAGGAGAAGGCAGAAGAGGCAGGAAGCGCTAAAGAAAATGGGGAGGGTCCCTTCCCCAATTTCGCTACAGTCTTTCGCCCAAAAAACTTCTAAAAACCCGTGTCGACTCCGGTTTTTTAAAATCTGATGACTTTTTAGTCATGTGCTAGGCTACTTTCTCTCTCACCTTCCTGTTCCCGTTGCGTTGATTTACAGCTTCTTGAAACCTGATGGAGGGAGGGACCACGTCATATGCGAATCTCTGAATGGGGTGGGGCATGGCCGGATTGGCCCCTTCCTTGGATCCGCTCCTGAATGAGCATGATACAGATCTACTATTATATGCCTGTATATCATATGCAAGTCATGTAGATGTTAATTTTGAGAATATAAAAGGAGACCTTTTATGACGTCACCTCGATTATGATACAATTCTACAATTAAATAAGTTCACTGAGAAAACGAAATTAGGTCTATTGTGACGTCACTTCGATCAGGACACAGATCTGCCGTCATATTATTTCATTAATGTTGAGAATACAGAACTAGGCCTATGCCTATTGTAACGTACGTCACTCTGATTATGATGCAATTTTGCTATTATATTATAATTAAGTTCACATCAAGAATTAAAAAAACAGCGCCAATTGTGACGTCACATTGATTATGATACAAATGTACCAGGTCTAGTATGGGAGTGCATTTTGAGAATATAAACATGGTCTAGTGTGACGTCACGTCGATTATGAGACAAATGTACTATTATAGAACTGCATATTGAGCAAATAAACAAGGTCTATTGTGACGTCACTTCGATTATTATACAGATCTACCAGTATATTATGTTCGTTTTGCGAATATAAAACGGGGCCTTTTATGACGTCAGTCACGTCACTTCTATTATAATACAATTCAACTATTAAATAAGTTCACTGGAAAAAACGAAATTAGGTCTGTAATTGTGGCGTCATTTCGATTATGATACAGATCTGCTGTCATATTATTTTGTTTTCATAATACAAAACTGGGGCTGTTTAAATGCAACATCGCTCTGATTATTATGCAAATCTACTATTATACGTTCAGTTTGAGAATATAAAACTAGGCCCATTGTGAAGTCACCTAGATCATGATACAGACCTACTATTAAAGAAGTTCATTTTGAGAATGAAATAGTCCTATTGTGGCTAACCTCGATTAGGATAATGATCTGTTATTATAGAAGTAAATTTTGAGAGTATAAACTAGGTCTATTGTGACTAACTTCAATTATTGCGCAGATCTACCGTGATAATTATTGAGATTCATTTACATAATCTAAAACGAGGCCTATTGTGACGTCACTACGATTACAGTGCAAATCTATAAATTCACCGAGAATACGAAATTAGGCATATTGTTACGTCACACAGATTTATGACACAGATCTACCATCGTATAATTTCATTTTAAGATCATGTAACTGCAGATGGTGAGCACGAGACAAAACTAGGTCAAGTCGACGCGAAGTCGATCAAGTCGATCGTCGGCCGAGCCAAATCGATCGAGTCGTAGAAAGGTCGGCGAGTCGACGAAATCGATCGAGTCGATCGTAGGCCGAGCCAAGTCGATCGAGTCGTAGAAAGGTCGGCGAGTCGACGAAGTCGATCGAGTCGATCGTCGCACGAGCCAAGTCGATCGTAGCCCACGACTCGATCGACTGCGGGGTATACCCCTAACCTCTGATAAACTCCGCCCATGGGCACCAGCCTATTCGCGAGCGTTGTATTTTATGTTATTTGCTCCAATGGAGATCTTACCGGATATAACTCGCCAGTGTTGTCAGATGTCCGTCCTCAGCCCCTTGCCTTTCACTCTATGCATCGACACTCTACCACAGTATAATAATAATATAATAATATCTTGTTATTTATACATTGTTTATACTTCGATGGTGCCTCCACGATGTGCGTAACCGAGTCAAAAACCGCTACTTATCTCATTGCCAATTATTTTAAATTATATTTAGGATCTTTGGGTTACACAATAACAAGTTTTTGTGTTATATAGTTGTAAAGATGGTATGTTTTTGTTTATTTAAATTGTATAAATAAGTTTATAGAATTATTCTACTTTTATTGATGAATTGTTATTATGCTTCATTGCTGTTTTAGGGTAAAGTTAAGAAGACTAAGAAGTTCGCGGAAGTGAAGAGAGTAATAAGCTTGAAAGACACGAGGATGTAAGTTGACGATAATACAAGCATTTGTAAAGATGCACTGGTAAAAACGTTTAATTCTGCCATCAAGAATGTCGCTATAGGTTTTGAATATGTTAGGTTTTCACAATTAATAAACAGAGAGCGGTGCTATCATAAAGTGTCACGTTTGAGACCAATGCTTTTTGACTCTGAATGATTGGCCATATTGTTTGCAATTCATAAATGTTTGCGGTTCAACTATAAATTAGTCAAGCCGCAAGCATTTATTATTTTCATCACTATCCTATTTGTGTAGATTCATTTTTTAGCCAATAAATTTTTGCCATATCTAGTCAAGTGCTGATCAAGAATAACACCTAGATCTGACATGTGAAACACACATATTGTGTAGAGTGATGCAATATCTCACAGCGGAAGTTACTTTACAGAAACTTTGAGAAATCTCATTAACCCCTTTACCGGCAACCCCGATTATAATCGTCGATTTTATAGCGATTATATGCCGGTTGGCCGGTAAAGGGATTAAGAGGCACTGTACCGTTTGTGATAACGAATTTAAATATTGCACTGATTCGTTTAATATTAGGCTGAAGTGGATCAGAGCTTGATTCATTTCTCTTGACACCGGTATTAAGATCATACAATATCAGACTTTGCCTTTTTGTGTATTAAAACCGGGAAAAATGATTTCTGAGCAGACTTGTAAACATTATCTTGCTAGTCCTTATTTCTAGGATATTGCTTAAATTTAATTTTCTGTTAGAAAAAAGCAGTATCGGGAAGCCAGAAAGCACAAGAAGCCAGATCCACAGAACATTAAAGTTCGAGAATTGTAAGTTGTGTGAAAACGATGTTTCACTGCCCAGTCTTGTTTTAAAAGAAAATGAAAATAAAAAAGTTGATGGTTGGTGAAAACAATTAGTAATATAATAGAGCAGAAATTTCAGCGCAACACACACAAGGACAGTTCGTGTGTTGTGCTGCGCTTTTCAATTTAATCCAGCACATCGGGGCCAGCCATACATCGGCAGACACTACCTGCGCTCTGCACAGTTTTTGACAACCAAAAATCTTTATATGTGGGTGCTGCTTTTCGGCGATGACCATACATGCCTGAATGGACGGAGGGTTGGAAGGAAGGATGGACAAATGAAGGGTTGGAGAGAGGATAGGAGTATGTAGGAGGCAGGGTTACGTGGATATAGAGAAGGATGGACGGACAGTTGGAGGGAGGAACAAAAAAACAGAGGGAGGGTGGCATGGAAGACCGAGAGACTTTGCGTCAGTCACATATCATACTATTGTGCATCTCATGAAATTCTGATGCTGTTTTTTAGGAATCTTAGGATGGACAAACATAGATCTAGTAAATTAATAAATCATGGGATCTTGTTAATGATTAGAATTATTTGTAGTTAATATGAGTTTTCTGTGTGTGAATACTGCATGTTTGTATGCATGACTCAAGATTTCAGGTTTAATCAACAGTTTTCCCACAGATTATATTTTGAGACCGGTCATCGATTTTAGAGAAATTATCAATAGGATTTCTAAAGCATATGCAATTAATCTTAAACTCTGTTGCTTTAGAGAACTGTATAATATATTTGCTTTTTTTCAATTTTATAAATGTTCTTAAAAAGCCATGGATTAAGTGTTTTTCTGCTCTTTGTTAATATTTTCTTATTCTTGCTTTCTTTCACAGCTTTTATGAATTTCGTAAAAAATTTGGTTGTTGTGTACTAAACAATGAATGATATTATTTGTAGGCCTCAAGTTTCCTCTGCGCTGTTTTTCTCATATAATGAACAGCTTGGCCCACCATACCATGTTCTGCTGGATACCAACTTCATTAACTTTGCCATATCAAACAAATTGGACATTATCAAGTCAATGATGGAATGCCTAGTTGCAAAGTGTAAGTACTCGTAACATGTCTTTATTTTCCATGGCCACTGTACGTTATATTTACTGCATTCTTGTATTCAGAAGACCAATCTCAGTTGTTTGCATAGTGCATACATATATAAGTTGGCGGCTCAACGTCAAATGGTCCTATAGCATTTTCTTCAAGTTTACATTTACCTTACGGCAGCATTTGATGTGATTTCATCTGTTCGTTTAGCTACATGCATACTCTGCCTTTTAGAAGTTTTGATTTATACATGCTAGATCATTTATTCATTTGATACTCTTTGATTTTAATCATAATGAAGCGTAAATGATCGTGCTTATCTGGTTTTGATCAATGAAAAGAAACAACGTATGTTTTCAAGGTACTCCTTACATTACTGATTGTGTGATGGCGGAGCTGGAGAAACTGGGAAGAAAATACAGAGTTGCACTGCGGTGAGTTTGTTTGAAACATTTCATATTTGCTTGAAAGGCACCCGTGGCAGCTGGTGAAATCTTTAGTTTGGTCGTCTCTGAATTGAGTAATTCTTTCTACTGGCTTTCTTTACTTAGGATACTTTCTGTGATTTCCCTGGTTCTTTTTCAGCTGTTCTGCCTCAACTGACTGTCTGTCATTTTATTCTGCGTTAGATTAGATTATCCACCATGTAGCAGAGTACTCCTTCCCAGCAAAATCAGTATTCTTCTCCTCTTATCATGCTTCTCATTGTGGATGGAAACTTGTCAAATACAGAACCCGTCAAGTGGGTATTGTATCTAAGGTTCTACAAGGGGTCTGTGTAAATAAATATTGCTTTTGTGTTATAGTACAGAAGGTCATTATCTCAAGTCATCACTTAGTTTGAGTAAACAAACTTTCACTCAGAATTTTTGCATGGAACACTTTACGCTGGTTTTAATGTTCAGCGTTTCAGTTGACAGATCTCTGAGTAGAATATATTGCATCTGGTTTTTCAGAATAGTGAAGGATCCACGTTTTGAGCGCCTCACTTGCAGCCACCAAGGTACCTATGCTGATGATTGCATAGTGCAACGAATAACTCAGGTATTTTACAAGAACATATTTGTCTTGGATTTATATAGAAATTAGGATGTCACCCTGTGACTGATCTCAACATTTGCTGCAATTATTGCATCTGGGAAATTTTTGAGGTGTTTTGTGCCTTTAGAAAATACCTTTCCATAAAAAGAAGCTTATCGAATTCATGATCTCTGTGAGCTGTGTGACTTGTCTGTCAAGTCATGGTTTCTGGCAGATTGGTTTGTCAGTACTGCGGTTTCATGCAATACCATGCTTCTGGAAGCCTGTTGACCCGGACTGGTTTAGCGATTCTGACTGGACTGATGTTTCTTGTAGTGCTAGGAATGAAATGGTAATATTATTGCATTCAAGTAACTTAAGATGCACTTAGCAATGGCATTGATGATTTTTACCTCTAGAGTTTAATTTATTTCAAGAGAAGCCCATATTTGAATATAGCCCAAAACAAAGGTTTATGCTTAATGTTGAGTTTAAAAGAGTTCTTTACTGACTGAATTGAGTAATTTTTACTTTCAGAGCAAATGTTACATTGTTGGAACGTGTGACAAAGATTTAAAACGTAGAATAAGGAAGGTGCCAGGTGTGCCTATTATGTACATCACTGGACACAGGTGAGTTCTTTCTTCTTCTGCTGGTTAATTTTTATTTTGTAAATTTATACAGATTTAATTTAAGAAAATGCAGGGTGCAAGATGGTGTCTTATGCCATAAATTTGAAGTATGTATCAAGAATTACGTTGATGTCAGCGTGTGTGCACAATACCTAAGACATACTTTATGACTTAGAGTGTGGGCTAATCTTGGATGTATTCAGAGGGTTTTACAGGTTCACATCCCTAAATAAATTGCAGAAAAATATTTTCCTTCCTAAAATGCCGAAAACCAAACTTTTCAAAACTTTCCTTGTACTTTGTAATCATGCCAAATGGAAATTTGCCCTTAAATTGTTCCCTGCTCTGCCTTTGAGGCTGATAATGGATGTTACTTGTAGTCCCCATATTCAAGCTTCAGTATTTTTTGATGGTTCTTGATTACTCATGAATGAGAAAACCATGCCAAAGTCAGAAACACTTGAATATTGACTCAATCAAGTTCAACAAGCAGCATTGGAATGATTAAGAAGACATCGTGATGATTAAGAAGTACATTGTTTTATTTACATTTGGTGGTCTGGAAGAGATGAATATTTTGGTCAAAACCATGTTTTTGGCACTTTGACGACAATCTACAATCTACATTGGTTTCACAGTCACTTTTAGTACACTCTAGTCGCTATTAAAAGTGTTATTGTGCATCTGCATAGATACAATGTGCAGAACTAAAGCAATTGCATACTCTATGCTATAAAACCAAGATGTTCCTAGGCTACCTGATACTTGAAAGCTGTCTAGTTTTATCTAACTTTATCTTTTTTCACTGCTCTTTTCATTTTGTTGCTGTCATTCCCATATTTCACCTTTCAACCCATTGTATCTGGAACTCCAAGTACGGTACATCTTTCCAATGTCTCAAAACTGATTAATTTTTTCTGGGCCTTTCACACACTGGGGCGCCTCAGATTAGTGTTCACTTTTTATATTTATGGCTATTACATACAATTGTTTTCATAAAATGCATCTTGTCATAAATTACCGGTAGTTGTCTTCTTTTTCTTTTAGATTTTCTATTGAACGAATGCCCGATGCATATGGAGCTCCTCGGTTCTAAAGACTTCTGGCTGCTAGTGTAAATATGACTATGTTTGCTAATGTCTGTCCACTGTCCAAAATGAATAAAACGGTTGACAATGACTTTTCAGTGGAGCATCTGAAGCACTTATTTGTTGCTTAGGATTTCTATACAGTAATAAAGGTTTCATGATCACATGTTTTTGCTATGTGGTTTATTTTTTTAACTAGCATAATGCTGAGTTTGGCTCAGTCCTGTCGAATTTTGTATTCTATAGATATCACACTTTCCTGTGTTGTACTTTGATCAGGGCTGAAAGTGAGTCGGGTCTGTTGTGGTCTGCGACCCAGCATTGATTTTCCTGACCTGTTGGTGCCGAGTCTCAGTCGGGTCGCGTGTTGAACAATTTTGGACAAAAAAGAGACCAAAAATAGGTAAAAATTGTATGATTTTGGAAACTTTTGGGCAAATTACTGAAAACAGGTTGTAAGAAATATTTTCGGCTGAAAGACGTCGGCTCGTCCGCCAAAGTCAGACCCGGCAACTTTTCCAAACCACTTTCAGCCCTGACTTTAATTAGTGTGTGGGTCCCAATTGAGGTTTCCATTGTCATGCAGATTCATCTTCATGACTATTTATGTGGAGTCGGTGTGTGGAATGAAGATTTTAATATGGCGTCCCAATGTGCACACTGGCCTACTAAGCTACACCGGTAAGCGAGAGCGGCATTCGTCTGTTGGTTGCAACGGACTGCGGTTCAAGCCCCGGGCTGGGAGTTGACACTCGGAGATTTAGGTATCTCGGGCTAGCACGTGTGGGACGCAGGGGCGCAAGCTCCTGCGGAGCGACCTTGGGCAAGTTGCTTACCCATCATTGTCTGTGGGGAAGGCATCGGGAAACCACCTCACTCATCTCATCCATAGGGGCTTAAAGCCAATGAACCTGCCTTTGGGCAGAGAACCATCATCATCAATGTGCACACACTCAGTGGTTAAAGCAGGGATTTTTTAACATGCAGTTCTACAGAAAATGTCCTGTTGTAAATGAATTTGGTTGGTTGTTAAAGCAATCTTTTGCAGTTATAGTCATTAGAAAAGGGAAAAGGTAACTGCCAGCGGTTTACCACCACAGAAGAGCGAACTGTAATGAAGGGCTTGTGCAGTGAAAAATATGCAGGAAGGCCAAAGTTCAAGCGGATGACTAAAAAGTCCTCATCACCGGTGACTTGTGTCATTTTTGGAAATTTTCTGACAAATGACTAAAAAAGTTGTCAGAAATTTTGGCCACCAAAGACAAACTAGATTAAAATTGCTGGTTGTGCAGTTATAAAAATTTTATTAAAAAGCCCTGGAATAAAGTGGTACGGGTAAGCAGCGGGAACGCTGAATGGGTGAGCAGTGGGAACGCCAATGAAGCACTTTATTGGAACGCAGATGTTTCCAGGATTCCAGCATCCTGAGCAGTGGAAATGCAAGCAAAGAATTTCTAGAGCAGTGAGAACGCCGTTCCCACCCACTTTAAACCCTGGCCACAATAACCTAAGAGCTCATAAACTGAGTAAAAATACGAGTGAGCTGAGTTGTATACTACACTGGGAGTTGAGACTGTCTCACAATTTCCTGCCTTCATTTATCTTGTGTCGTTAGACGAATCTGCAACGCGTGTCGTGTAGGCGTGTTATGAATGTTATCTGCTGAGCTCATATTTTAACAATCACTCGTGTGCTTTGCAACGTCTGTGCTGCGGCCACCTTTACCTTAGTAGAATCATTTGTTATCTCAAAATTAAGGCAATTTGCATGGAATGGCCAAACGAGGCAACTTTCCAACAGTCTAATGATTATCTATTGTTTGCTTTCGCGCTCTTTATGAGTTATGGCTGAACGACCAATTAGGTGACAACGCGCCTTCTTTAAAACCGTCGCAAATGCCCAGCTTGCAGCATGATGGTCAATCATCTCTGTGCATTCGGGGGCGGAGAAAAATCGCACCTTGCTAGGACCACACTGACTGCAGTCGCCGTGCTACTTATTATGAGCGCGAAAAGATGATTTTCGCAGACGAACGGAAGAAATCTGTCGGTGCGTACTATTGCGTTGCTGTTGCCAAGGAACCGTTAAAAGCTTATCCAATCGAATTTCGTTCGTGTGGCGTAATGAAGAGAAGCGTAAGCGATACGTTGGCTGCGATTTCGTTGCTTCTGACGTTGACAGGTAATTATTATATTTATATGGAAGGCTGAAATAATGCTTTTAGTATGACACAATTTTTCATAGGACAATAGCTGTGTCGACTGCGACCAAAATAGCCTACATCAAGTCACGTTAGCTGCAGAATGGATTGTAAAATGCAAGGGTGATAGTTGTGAAAAAATAACTAGGGGTTGGACCATTATCCACTTGGAATTGGGGTGTGAAAAACAAACTTTATTATGGGACTCTCAGAAAGACTGGGGGTTGAAACACCCAACCCCGCAATTCTCACCCTGTCTTCAACAAAATAATGTAGACCCATTGGATCTGTTCAGTAAAACCGTGGGCCCAAGCCCACGGAATCACAGCAAAAGAACTCAAAAATAATTAGATTTTGTCTATTTTATTTGTTTCTCTAAATGCACGTTCTATTGTGACGTCCGACATCTAGCTATTTGTGCTAAAACACTATTATTACGTCTACAGACTACAGTTTGATGCTAGCCTATAGGTTACCAATTCGTTCTATGCATGGTTTCGTATTGTGACGTCTTCTCATTGTTACGCAAATTTGTTGCGTCACTGACTTTCGTTTATAAATACGTGGCTCCTGCGACAATGTATACGTCTGTGCTATTATGACGACATCGAGATTTCCTTGGCCTACACTATTGTTACGTCATTAGCTAAGCTATGTATACTGTATAGTGCTACGTTGCTATCCCATGCACTCTCGTTGTTTTTTAGGCATTACATTTGAACAAAGCTTACCTCAACCTTTGATGCCAAGCAACGAAAGGTAGGCTGTGTACAAAAAACCATTTTGTTTTAAACTAGACCTCTATTATCACGTATAAGCTAGCGCTATCAACGTTATCCCAATCGTAAACTCGAATAGCCTATGGTCTATTTCTAAAGTGCTTCCATAGGCCTACTATAGCATAGAGTGCCATAGACAAATTATAGGCATACCATAGACTTGACTCAGTGTTTAATCTAGAGATCCCTTACTCTGCGGGGAATTCAGGTTTATAGGGGGAACAATTGAGCGTCCGGATGACGGTCGTGAGGCGCGGAGAGGGAAGGGAGGGTATGGGAGGGATGTGCCCCCTCCAGTGATGCCACAGCTGGGTTTTTTCCACTAGATCTGGGTTTTTTGGCCTTCGTCTGGGTTTCTGGGGTTTTTTTTGGGCAAGATCTGGGTTTATTTTGGTGAGTTGACATTTTGTACTTAAAACACATGATTATTCTGTGAAATTCAATGTAAAATGGTTGTGATACATAATTTTTTCCACTAATTTTAATTTTAAACTCCACAATCAAGATCTCATGTTGTCAATTCACAAATAATTTATAACCTGAAGAATAGTTCTGCACAGAAATAAACCATTTTGACATTTCAAATAGGTCAGGTCACTCGTCTCTTTCATTGTAAAACCGTATTACATCTATATTAAACATGCATATACAGTTATGCACTGTAGATCAGGTCAATCCTCTAGTGGTATAGGCCTAATAGCCAAGTTGTTGCAGAGTATTAATGTTCTAGGTGTTTAAAACATTGGAATGTTAGTGTATTAAGAAAATTTGGCTGGAAAACTCAGACAACTTTAAAACTTTGTAAACTTAAGCCACGTGTGTTATGTGCTTACGATTCTGGTAGACTCGACCCACTGCGCATGCGCACACGAATATATCGATTAAGCTTATTGTCAGTATGGATCCCGAGTCTCTGACAACTTTGACAATTGATATTTTAAAGTTGTAATTGCATTTTATTCGACTCTTTTGACGAACATTTAGTTAACCCTCATGCGAACAAGCGAAAAACCAACTTGATTTGTACAAAGGGGGTCTAAAATAGGTTACATGAATAGTCTGGGTTTTTCTGGGGGTTTTTTGGAAGGAAATCTGGGTTTATTTCAGAAACCTCAGTGGTAACACTGGTCCCCTCCCATCCGAAACTTTTGAATTTCCACATTGCAATTTTTGCATTTTAAGCTGTCATCTTAGCACTGTACTTTTTCAGTGCTGGTAAGAGTGACCTAAGACTTCAATAAATATAGACTATAGGCTACTTACAATAATAGGCCTAATTTCTTGTTGAGTTTATACGTATCAAAATCGGGAAGCCATGTAGAATGATGTTGTTTTACTTGGTGTTCAAGGAACAAAACATTTTGAAATTTGAAAGATAGCACTGGAGAGAAGCCACTTAGTTGTTGGCTACAAAAAATAGTATAACTGCAAATATTAACAGTATACTCGTTGTAACGTGATAGTATCATATATGATAACAGTAAATAATAAAATAAAGTCATTTGATAGTAAATAATATCACGGTATTTTATAACAATTCATGTAGCCTAATGCAATGATGTAAACAGGCACAGTAACTAAAAATTATTATCATTTTGTCAATTTTTTCTGGATGGGAGTCATCTCTGTTATTTTAGTTGGACAAAAATAGTATTTGTACAATATATACAGTAAGTTATGCTCAATGTAATATGTTAGTATTATAAAGTACCCTAAGATGGGACACCTAACAGCTTCTGCCAATTTTTCCGTAGCAAAAGGCACCATGTTACCCTAAACTGCACTGATATACTGCACATGCATTTAGCTTTCAAATGGTGGTTGTAAAATTTAAACACCTATCGAAAAATGTGGTATTGTTGCCATTTTTAAAAAGTACCAAACTGTCCCATCTTAAGCACCCATGCTCCTAAGATGGGACAACAATTTCCATGACGTCAGATTGTGAAAATTTCAATATGCAGTCAATGTAATAACAATAGAATGACTCATATGTGGTCCTGTTATTGAAATTGATCAAAAACAGAGAAAATTGTTGAGTCCTATAATTTTTAAGACTTTAAGCACACATGCTCCTAAGATGGGACAACAATTTCCATGATGCCAGATTGCAAAAATTTCTGATTCTCATTCCATGAGCCTTGACAAGACTTTCTGCAATAAGACATTGCCTAACAATCAATAAATAAAATCAATGCCATTAACAATTTGTAAACATTGTATTTATTTTGCACAAATAGATCATAATTATGACACAACATTGTGGCCTAAACAGTGGTGTCCCATCTTATGGCATCTTATGGTGTCCCGTCTTATGGCACACCATTGAAGAACATTCCAGAACAAATATTTCCTTTATTACTGAGCCTACAGCTATGGGGCCGTCCATAAAGTACGTCACGCTCCAGGGGGGGAGGGGTGTAAGAAAGTGTGACAGTTTGTGACAGGGGGAGGGGGTCAGGCCATGTGTGACGTCACACATTTATTTTTTAAATTCTTTTATATATTTTTTGTTCTTAGTACCTAAAATCCGGCCCGGCCAGGCATGTCTAAAATCCGGCCTGGCGGGATAAAAGTTGATTTCCCGTCACTATCAAAGCGTTTAGGGACACACATCACTATCAGAGGGATTAGGGATAGTATCCTAGGGTTTTGAGGGTTAGGTAAATGGTTATGTTTTTAAATTTTTTGTTCGAAAGTGTGACGTACTTTAGGGGGGGGGTCCGAGATTTGTGACAGTTTGTGACGGGGGGAGGGGGGTCAAAAATGGTCAAAAATAGCGTGACGTACTTTATGGACGGCCCCTATGTATAATAAATAATTAACAATTATAATGAAGTTATTATTAGCATATACCATAAAGTGATAGAGATGTATGAAGTTTACTTTGTTGTGTGGAAAAATCGACGAAAATGAAATAACATCAGCTAGCATGAAAATTTTCAAAAATCAATAAAATAAAGGCAACAGCATCGCTGGTAGTAATAGTTGGTTTGCGGAATCTAATATTGGGGGGATACAACATTCGCAGCTCTAAACAGTGGCGTCCTCTGCTGAATAACAATAATAATGGGTGTGTCCCATCTTAGGAACCGTCCCATCTTAGGGCACTTTCCCCTAATAATAGCATGATAATCATATAATAGTAAATAATATCACGGTATATTATAGCACTTCAGGTAAAACAATAATGTAAGTAGCATCTGAAAACTATTATAATTATTTTTGTCAAATTTTTTTGGGGGAATTTCATTCCTGGGGGAACTCGATCCCCTAGAGACGTCTAGATTAAACAATGTACTTGACTTCTGAGCGCATGGCAAGAGCCTATATATAATTAGAGTAGCCAATGTTGCGCATGAATTTCGGGGAGTTTTTTGCCTCAGATTATAGTGACAAAATAATTAGGCCCAGTCCTGTAACCTCTGTGTGCAGGCGCCCCAAGCCAGTTTCGTTAACTTAACTTGAGGTGCATGATTAGGCTACATAATAGTAGGCCTATTGTCTTTGGACGCCTTGATATTATAAGCTTAGGACCTATAGGAAGAATACCGATTACCAATTTACCAGTAGTCTACAGAGAGGTGTGTACGCTACTATCAGTTGTCAGTAAGTTGTATACGGTGTACTTGGAAGTTGGAACTGTGCTTTGTAGGGCAAAAGACGAACGATATTTTGGACATCTCTTATGGTCTCAGCTCATCTCGAGACTTGATCACGAGTTGTCTGCCGATAATAACCGTCTTTTGAACGTCGCAGGTGAAAGTGACGTCATGGATGGTATCACAGCCAAAAGCCGTTACCCTGTTACCGTCAAAGGTAACGGTGCTCATCGACCAAGTGGCGGTTACATCGTCGACGAGTTAGTGTTCTACCCAGCAGTAGCGGAGGGTTCAGAGTTCGACGCTGCAGGGTCTCAGAGAACGCAGATAAGAAACGTGAAGCGATACAAGCTGAGCTTTTACGACTGCATCGCTCTCTATTGTCAGGACCAAGAGGGCGACGACAGGAACAGCTGCATCCTCAATTCATGCAACAGGTCCAGACAATGGCCACGCATATGAACGATGAAGACTGTCTTTGTTTTGTCAGATCATGTGAATGAACTATCCATGATAAACGCATAACACCACCTTCCTTACTTACATCTAATAATTATCACTTACTTAGCCTACTTAAGCCATCTTAGTTGCGTGCTTGCTTGCTTGGTAATACATTCATACATTAATTTTATGTTCTATTTTAACATTTGGCAAGAACCGATAACTAAACCTATTACAAGTCAGGACTGATGAGAGAAATTCCTTTGCATGGGTAGAGCAGTCAAAGGCATAGGCGCAACCACCCTATGGGACCCACGGGACGCGTCCCCCCTAACTTTTGAGTGGTCCCCTAGCTTTATTATTATGGTCCCCTCCAACTTTTAGGACGTGATTCATTATGGTCCCCCCAACTTTTAGGACGTGATTGCACCTATGGTCAAAGGCCATATTATCTTAAGGCTTTATGAGAAATTTTTCAGAAATAAATTGAAATAATAAAGTGCAGACTGTACGACACGTGATTTTATATTTATATCTAAAGGCCTGATTTGTAAAACTATAGTTTTCTAGTTTTAACTAAACTCAGGATTTTGATTTCAGGATAATTTCTTAATACAGTCCTCATATCAATTTGGCCTAAATACATCTACAAACCTGCAGCTGTTATGTGATGATCCTTACCTTAGACCTTAGTCCTTCCCGTGCAGATTTGTACATCAGGCAACACAGTTTATCCACTCCACTCTGTTCATCGCCACTTCAACCGCATCGTTCCATGTCATGTCCAGATATCGCATATCCTCTTGTAGTCTCCATCCAGTTCTTCCTTGGTCTCCCCTTACCACGTCTCCCCTCTGGAGTCCGGGTTGCTGCATGGTTGACTCTTCTATCCTCATCCATTCTTGCTTCGTGTCCCATCCACTGACCACTTTAGTCGCCTCTTTCTTATGTTAATCTCCAGTTTCTCCTGTCCTTTCTCTGATGCTTTCATTTGTTATTCATAATTATTCATTATGGAAATTTATATAGCACCCCTTCAAGGTTACTGCTCATAGGAGTCCTCCCAGCCCAACTTTGAATAAAGAGTATTGTAATAATGCTGCGATAAAAAAACGAATCTGATCAAATACTAGGCATCAGCTGGTATATAGTTGTCTTATCTCTCCATGAGATGTGTGGTAGATACCGACAAAAGTTAAAAACTTTGTTTACAGTATAAGACAGACAGATAGCCTATATATTCAGTCAAACAGGGCTAGACATATGCAAACCAAAGATTAAAATGAGATAACTTATTGCAAGATGATTATTGCAAACATTTTATGTCAAAACACAATCAACTTACTTTTAAAATATTTATGCCTAAATTAAAGCCAAGCAATGGGTAGTTCAGTCTAGTAATCAGTAGACTACAAATTTTGTATATAGTGAAATCATAAGTGTAAATTTCTTTGAGGCATAAGTCATTATTCATAAGAACACTAAAATATCGAGATGCCATTGCTTGAGCACACAAACATTTCTATAAATTCTTTTCATAAACAATTTCAATATTTGGCCCATTAATACAGCTTATAATATTACTGGTAACCATACTAATCCGTTTACCTGGAACTGAGTGGAGGATGGTTAAGAGTTTATCCGACATTGAAAATCTTAGATGAATTTACGATATTGAGTAAAATCACAAAACTTTTTGGAAATCAAATATAGATTAAACTTATTCAACACTGCGGTAAATACATTTAAAATTTAATTGAATATTAATAACCAAAACTACAATGGAACCTCACTACAGTGCTAATTCTAGGATACATATCATGAGCTGGATAGGAATGAGGCCACCTATACAATGAAGCTGAATTGAAAATTGAATCCATTGTCCGAACTGCAGTTTATATAAGAACTAGATGTGTAACCCGGCGTTGCCCGGGAAATTTAGGGTTTTAAACACCACTCCCTTATGGTACCCAACGTTGACCGCTAAATTTTGAGTTTTTGCCAACCCTCTACCCCACCCCGCTTCCCCAAAAAGCCAAACGTAACACGCCCCGCTAGGGAAATTATTACTGGGCTTGTATGACGTCATTCGGGCTTTAGACTCTTTTACTGAAGCTCGATACTGTTTACCAACGCGTGAGCGATGAAATCTGTTTTAAAACGCGTCTGTCTTAAAACGCTAATAACTCGAGTTCTAAAGTGAAATTTCGGGTTTTAAACACTTCCCCACTCTGGTACCCATCGTTGACTGCTAAATTTCGGGTTTTCGCCAACCCTCCACCCCACATCGCTTCTCCAAAAAGCCAAACGTAACCCGTCCCGGCGGGGCGCTACGGATATTATTACTGGGCGAGTATGACGTCATGCGGTGTAGACTCTTGAGTTACGCGCTTGTGTGATCAATTACTGATGAAATCTGTCTTAAAACGCTAATAATTTTTGTTTTGAACTGAATTAAAACCTGAAAATAGTCAATCTGACCTTATAATTTGGGTAAGAATCGATTTCAAAGTTTTTTTTAAACCGACGCTGTTTCATTTCCGAGCCTATTCTGCAGGGGAGAGTCAATTCTGTCAAAAGCGTACAAATAAACAAACATATGGAATTTCTGCCTTATAATATAGATATGTGTTACTATTCCCAAGCATGTTATGGGAGGGTCCATTGTTTAATATACAGAGCAGTCTCTAAATATAGCTGCTAATATTGTGAATTTATAGACCAGTCACCATTTGTTGTCACACATGATTTGACCGAATGTTATGCTTCAGTGAGATCATCATTAAAGTAGAGATGGACACACTGCAGGAACTCATCATCATTCATCCGTAGTCGATAGAAATCCTCGTCATCGTCTTTTATTCCATTCTCCTCCAGCGTCTTATCCATGTCCAGGTTGCAGCACTCGTATTTCCACGTGTAGCTGGCTGCGTGGCTGTTGTGTATCAAGTAGCGCTTGAGGATTTCAGCAATTGTCTCCTCAGCACATACCTGCAAGATTTTAAATGATATAGTGATACAGATTTCATCAATTTACCTTGCTGTCTAGTACCCAAGACCTAAGCAGCTCACATAACCTTTAATGAACGCATTGCCAAGTTTACTTGCTTGTCCTACTTCCAGCTAAAGCATCTCAGGACTTCTCTTAAACCTGTTCATCTTCGACCTTTTTACCTCAATTGTGCACTCTCTCATCTGATCTCGGATAGTCTTCTGTAACTCTCTCCTCGTTAGCCTCCCTAAATTTCTGTATTTTCTCCTATACTCTATGCTTCTGCTAGACTGGTTGCCCGTCTTCCTCGATTCTTCCACATCACTGCATTCATGGCTGAACAACATGTGACTGTCTTCCTCTATCTGTCTTCCTCTATCTGCCCGTACACAATTCGAAGTTCTGATTCTGGTTCATCCTCGAGTCTCAAGTTGGTCTTTACTCTGAAACAAACTACCTTGTGATGCTATACAGGCCCACAATCAATTAGTGCACATATGCAATCAGATATCTGAACCAATATCTCTCTTTGCAGGTCACATTTTAAACCAAAAACAATCTAAATTTAGTAGGCACAGCAATACAAAAGTAAATAAGTATTAGCATATTCGTTATTATGCCAGTTGCCAAACCGTACTCTGATTTCAATGAATGTAACAACATGAAAGGTAAAAACAGAGAACAAATCTGACAGCCAACAATGGCGTCCATCCCATACATCTCTTAGCCTAAAATGCACTACAATATTTATTAGGTGAACACCTTATATAGTGCATAATGAAGTGGAAGATCTCCTGGCAGAAAATACAGCTTTTAGAAGGGGTGGTGGTGCTATGCTAACCTCGACAACCGTTTCCTGTGATGTTAAAGTGTTGATAATCTTGATGTGACGTGTCTTCTGCGACAGAACTCCCATGCAGTACACGTCATCCTTCCACCATGGACGACCAAAATCATTCGCCCAGTCACTGCTTGGATAGGGTGGAGGAATGTGGACGAATCGTCCATGAGGTGTGTACGGTATGAGGCAATTTGTCTGAGGGTCCACATACATGCGAATCTGTTGTAAACCAAAAACCACCATTTAATTTTTAATTACTAGTAGCTGGTTCACGATAGTTTACCATATTCGAGAACGTATCTGGTCCTGTTCTGGTAAATTAAAATGAATTAAATAAAGTCTACTTAGTGAAATAAATAATATCAATTAATTTGTTTCTGGGCAGTTTCTTTGGAGAGTGATATAATTATATTGGATAATTTTTCAAAATACGAGCAAAATTGCTGTTAGGAAATTTCATAGATCCAGTGTTGGGTACTAATTAAACAGTAAATACAATTTAAATAGTTCATAGAAAATTAGGTAGCTAACACTGTTTTGACTGAGTACTCGATCTTCTCCTTGTCTTACGTAAGGCGGTGCTTAGATCACATGTGTAAGATTCTATAAATATCCATCCATTGAAACAAACTGTATCAGAGTCGAAGTTTGGCAGAAAGACAAGAGAAAACAGGACAAAAACTCACGTCTTTTGTTTTAGCATTGAACCAGTGTGAAATATCCTTGCCTGCTGACTGAATAATTGGTTTTAGTAAAATGTCTCCTGTCAGAAACAACAACAAAATGATATAAATATCACTCTGCTACAAAACTGTTAATATGCCACTTTTGCCGTTGATATTTAATTTATGGCATTTTATGCGCTCCACTTGCTAGAAAAGCCACAACACTACAGTTCACACCCAGCTTTCAGCATGGATATTAATGTGCAGCTGTGCATGTTAGTGGGCGTCAGTGCTTAAAGTGTAGAAAAAGAAGTGCCTGGACGTCCCTTACACTTCCAGGCTATGCTGGCCTAATAAGTGGCAGGAACAGCATTACGATTTTAAAACAAATGCCTGGACGCCATCCATAACCATTTAGTCATGCTTTAACCCTTTAATGCCGGAGGGTATAGGATTTCCCATACCATTTACTACCATCTCAGCATTAAAGGGTTAAGCTGTGGTGTCCATGTGTAATGTGTATAGTGCATGTTGATGCAAACGTGTGGTGGCGTGTGTCTTTCACTCATTTTTGCACAAAGTTCCAATACCATAAACACAATTTCATTGTGAAATCAGCGAAATGAGTGAAAAAATAGTAACATCTGCCCAGATAGTCTTACAGCTCATGTCAGTCACATTTGTCATAGAACTGCTCTTTTTGGAACATCCATTCTCTAACCATGCATGGGGGAAGCATCAGCCTACTGATACTGCACATGCACATAGAAAACGTCGAGGAAACCTCGATATTAATTTGTTTATACTTGGCATTCAAATGAATAACTCAACAGCTTATCAAACAAGTGCTACCAATTTAATTTTTCCAGATTTCTACATGCACACAAAATTAATATGCCTACAAATACACCCAAACACACACACACACACACACACACACACACAAATACACACACACACACACACACACTCACACACATTCTTAATAATTATATGGATAGAATGGATGATATAGCTGGATGACAATAAATGTAATCGCATATTTATATAGCGGCTGTGTTATGGCTTCGACCCTGAGGGTGAGATCCTTCACCACCGCTACTCCACGTTTATATTGCGACCGAGCCACCCGCAATACTGAGCGCTCGCTAAGGTGTGCAGCTATTTAACTGGCTTGCACGCCGTGTATTGTTACGCTATCTGCACTGCGCGATCTGCCTACATTACAAGTTATGCTGGCAATAAGATTGTCGACATAGTAGCCATATAGAAATAACCTTTGTGTCTTTCACATAGCGGCGTAAGATTATAAACTTTGCCCAGAAAAGAAACCCAGATATCGTCAGACGTGTTGTGAATGGCTACTTCGTTTGAAGTAAAGTACTTCGGTCTGGCCGTCATCCCCATTTAATAAAATCTTATAGAAATCCAACACCGTCGAACGAATCCACAACACGAGCGATGGCGTTGCTAACATCAGGCTAACATCAACAAAATCAGGTCACGTGGTCACTTTTCTTAGCGCCATAATATGGGCGCGTTTCTGTTGCAATTTTGATAAAAATGATCGTAATCTCCAAATTTCTAAATCGCCACTCGAAACCAAGTGCAGCTGAAGGGCAACAGCTTATTGACGAACGCTATGTTTAGCCAGAAGGGTTGTCCAAAAGGGTGCTCCAAAGGAGGTCGTAGGTTACCAAAGGATAACTTTGGATAACCCACTTCTGGCTTGGCCGAATCAGGAGTGATCCAGTACTTAGGCCATTAGTGTTAAGTTACCGAACCTGTTGTAGCCGAACTGCGTGTCGTGCGAAGCAGGCCGTATTTCGTATAACTTGTACATGTAATCGTTCTGCGGTTTGTCAGATTGAATGTCAATAAACGAAGATTATTATAACATGTAATTTTCAACTGGCAAAGACGTAGCTTTTAGGGTTGGTGGCATTATTTAGGTCATCGAGACGTGGAAGATACTGTGAGTCGTTGCAAGAGTTTCCAAAAAGGTGAGTCATCCATGTGTCACGGTCACAGCATCTAGATGCGAGGGGGTCACGGAGCCCACCGTCGGCAGGCACAGCACCGGGAGGCGAGGAGGTCACTGGGTTCGCCGACAACGGGCGAGAGCCCATCAACACCTCCGTGAGGGACACACACGACCCCCACGGGACGCCTTTTGAAGTGGCGGCGAAGAGCCGACGACCAGATGTGGTCGAATTGGACACGGACGTTTTGAGGCGGCCACCCGACTGGGCAATGAACCGTTAGCGCCGGCTGCCTCGGGCCATCAAAGGCAGCCGGCGTCATATATAAGACGATGTAGGCCATTAACGGGGGGAGGCCCGGCAGACGCACTGGACTTAACTTCGAACAGCAATGAGCAACCGAATTTCAACGGAGATATTTTAAAGGCGTCTGAACGATCTTTAACATTGCCGGAGGAGCCTCCAAGTGTATATAATTCTAATTAACCTCTACTATTGTTTTGTTTAATAATAAATCATCTATAACGGACGTCCTCTGCACTGTGTAACGTCACGGCCACAGTCTGAACCAACAGATCGGACTAGGATCGTGACATCACTGGTGTCAGAAGCGGGATTGAACTAAGAGTTGCCGGTACAGTCAGCGACCAGCAGCCTTACGTGGACAGTGCGAGGACGGAGGAGCCAACGCAGAGGATTGGGATAACAAGCTGCGGACAGCCAGCGAGGACGCTGAGGATCGGACGGCCTAGTTGCAGTCAGCCAACGAGGACGGACGGACAGCGGACGGTCAACCGAGGATCTGATCGGGAGGAAAAGCTGCAGAAAGCCAGCGAGGACGCTGAGGATAGGACGGCCTAGTTGCAGTCAGCCAACGAGGACGGACGGACAGCGGACGGTCAACCGAGGATCGGATCGAGAGGACAAGCTGCGGACAGCCAGCGAGGACGCTGAGGATCGGACGGCCAAGTTGCAGTCAGCCAACGAGGACGGACGGACAGCGGACGGTCAACCGAGGATCTGATCGGGAGGAAAAGCTGCAGAAAGCCAGCGAGGACGCTGAGGATAGGACGGCCTAGTTGCAGTCAGCCAACGAGGACGGACGGACAGCGGACGGTCAACCGAGGATCGAGAGGATCAACTGGAATCCATGAGACGAAAGTCAAGCCGACGACAGACAAAAGGGTAGGACTCTTACGTTGTTGGCTGGTTTTATCTGTGCAAGAGAGGAGTGGCAATCACGGGCCGAGAGTTGGCTGCAGCGAAAACCACTTCTTTTAATATCATCTGCATATTGATTTGGATTGATGCATTGCTTTGATACGGTGGAGTGATTGTTTGACTCGTTTTTGTGCATTGCATCTTTGAGCGATCGATTTTTTGGCTTTTGTGCATTGCACCATTCAGCGACTGACTTTTTTGACTTTTGTGCATTGTGCGTTGCATCTACTTACTGGCGTACCTACGCGCTTTCTATCTCTATCCTCTTCTATCATGGATAATCTCACACCCGATAAGCAAGCGCAGATTAAGAAGATGTCCGATGAGAGGTTAAGAGCGTACCTACTCAAGGACGAAATGGAAGACGAGATCGTCTTTGCGATAGACCGCCATCAATTAATGGAAGAATGGGCGGCCAAGGTGGCCGAAAGGCAATGTAAGGATTATGAGGAAGGTGGGGTAACTTCACCAGAACCAGAGTCCCTGCAATGGAGAGGAGGTCAGGACATCGAACGACTCAAGTTTGATTTTGAAGTTCGAAAGTATGAGGAGGAGAGGGAGCGCCAGAGAAGGCGAGAGGACGAAGACAGAAGGGCGAGGGAGGAAGAGAGAAAGGCAAGGGAGGAAGAGCGGGAACGCCAGAGAAGACGAGATGAGGAGGAGAGAAGGGCAAGGGAGGAAGAGAGAAAAGCAAGAGAGGAAGAAAGACGCATTAGAGAAAGAGAGGCAGCTATGCGAGAGACAGATCGGACAGAAAGGAGAGCGAGAGAGGAAAGAGAACAGTTGCTCAGAGAAGAAGATCGGAGATTTAAACTTTCGCTAGCTAGCCGAACGAAACATTTCGGGGAGCTGATGAAGAGTGTTTTGTGGAGATTTCCACAGGATTCAGCAGAAATCCCGGCATTTTTTGATCACATGGACAATTTATTTAAGATCTACGAAGTTGATGATGATGTGAGGGCGAAACTTCTCTTAGCTAACTTAAGTGAGCGAGCAAAAGCTGTTGCAACGCGCTTAGAACACACACAGTTAAATGACTACGAGGGATTGAAAAAATTCCTGCTCAGGGAATTTAAGATCAGCCCTATACACCTAAGGGACAAGTTTCTCACATTACGTAAGTCTCAAGACGAAACATACACCATTTATATGGCAAGGTTACATAACACCTTAATGCATTATTTGCGTAGTCGAGAAGTCAATAACGATTTTGACGAACTTGTGAGCCTGCTTTGCGCAGACAGATTAAAGGAGCATATCCCTAAGGGCTGCCTAGATTTCATTCTCACGCAGGAGACAAACGGGTGGCTAAGACACAATGATCTTGCCAGCTCTGTTGATCTGTATGCAGCGTCGCACACGATCAGCGGGGATCCACTGCGGTCGTCTGGACCGACAGCGTCAGGCGCCAGTCGATCAGGGAACCAGTCAGGTCTTAGCACTCACTCAAGGGCAGTAACCCCAGAAGGCAGGAGCGAGGGGAGAGCAGAAGGCCTACGGGCGAAGGAAGATGCGCGGCGGAAGGGGCTCTGCTATAAATGTCTTTTGCCCGGGCACAGAGCAATTCAATGCGGGGGTAATAAACCCCAAGGGGAGGAGCCGAAGCTGGCGCGGGTGAATGCATGCGCACTCCAACCCCCCAAGCGGAGCGATACGTCTCGACCCGACCGCCAGAGGGCGGATGTATCAAACGGCTTATCGCCAGATGTCGACGCAGATAAGGCACGAGAGGGGCTAAGCAACAGGGAAGAAATATCAGATGCTCACTTTGCTTTCATTGAAACAGAAGAGTTTCATATAAGGTCTTACGTGCATGTGGATATCGAACACCTATCTGTGCAGAACGCCTTAATTGATGGTGGTTCTGAGGTTTGTTGTGTCCGGGAGTCCTTAATTGATCACCTAAACCTCCCCGTCGACAAGCAAATGCGTCTAGCCGGAATGAACGGGCGTGCGGAGTTGGTCAATGTTATCCGACTTGATGTGAAACCCGTCTGTAATAAGACACCTTCAGTCATAAACCCGAGGGTACGCGTCTGGTTTGCAGTGGTGAAGGACCTAAATGAGGCTGTTATATTGACACCGAGCGGCACAGCGGTAATCAGGGAAGCCTCGCATTCTAATGTACTGCCACCTAGTGTGAACGAAGCAGACGCGGAGATAGGGGAGGGGCAGGCGATTAACGCATCTCCCACCTTAGCACCCCAGACCATCGACGAGAGAGAGGAGGGACAAGGTGACGATCTCAATAGTATACAAGCGACCCCTGCTGACGAAGATATCATCACGAGTGCTAATGCCAAGGCAGACGAAACGAAGGCAGTTGAGCGACGTGAGGATGATGAGGATGGTGATGATGATCATGATCATGATGATGAGAACGGTGATGATGATAAGCCCACGTTCATCGACACAGAGCAACCGTTATGTAATGATCGTGTGGCAGATGTAAATACTTCAGTAGGACAGCGCGGAGGTAGTGCGCTAAAACCCTGTTTGAAATTAAATCGAGAGAGTGAGAATGATTTGGACATAGGAACTAGCTTAACATGTCACCGCGACGATGCCGGCGAGCAAAACCCGCCCCTGTTGTGCTTGACTGAGACACGAGACGGTAGTGAACTGAGACGGACTCTGGACGGCACAATGACATTGAACCCTAAATTCAATTGGGCATCGGTCATCGTTGAAGACGGTTTATCTGGGGGGCCCGGGACCAGCCCCCTTCAATTAGCGGATGGACGGGGCATATGTGATGCCCTGGTGCCAGTGTACACGACATCTTCTATTCCAGACTTCATCAGCTGTTACAATACTAAGAGCGACGATTGGCAGCTCCCGATCAATGAGGAATCTCCACGCCTCATTGTTTTTGTCGGTGATTCAGGTCTTTACGAAAACCAACCTGACTTTGGGTTGATGCCCATTCGCAATAGCTTAATGCAATGCTTGTCCCGAAACTTGCAGCCAACGTCTTGTCCCGGATTTGATGGAGGGGTTAGAAGGAGACCAGCCACAGCGGGGAGCCTACCCTGTCTAAATGTACATATTGTTTACACATTGCTTCTATTGTGTTTCATGTTCTGCGATGCTGTCGACCGGACGAGTGTTGCTGAAGATGACGTCGTCAATGGATCGTCAACCCATGACTCCGTCTTTGAGGAGGGAGTAATGTCACGGTCACAGCATCTAGATGCGAGGGGGTCACGGAGCCCACCGTCGGCAGGCACAGCACCGGGAGGCGAGGAGGTCACTGGGTTCGCCGACAACGGGCGAGAGCCCATCAACACCTCCGTGAGGGACACACACGACCCCCACGGGACGCCTTTTGAAGTGGCGGCGAAGAGCCGACGACCAGATGTGGTCGAATTGGACACGGACGTTTTGAGGCGGCCACCCGACTGGGCAATGAACCGTTAGCGCCGGCTGCCTCGGGCCATCAAAGGCAGCCGGCGTCATATATAAGACGATGTAGGCCATTAACGGGGGGAGGCCCGGCAGACGCACTGGACTTAACTTCGAACAGCAATGAGCAACCGAATTTCAACGGAGATATTTTAAAGGCGTCTGAACGATCTTTAACATTGCCGGAGGAGCCTCCAAGTGTATATAATTCTAATTAACCTCTACTATTGTTTTGTTTAATAATAAATCATCTATAACGGACGTCCTCTGCACTGTGTAACGTCACGGCCACAGTCTGAACCAACAGATCGGACTAGGGTCGTGACACCATGAATACTGTATTAAACGAAGATTACTATTATTACATTTTATATAATAGGCAGAACGAGTTTGAACAACATATATTAAAAACTTTGACTTATAATGGCTACACTCGTCTTTGAAGATTAACTTATTTTTGATGAACGATTTTTAGGTCAAGATTGTAAAAGATTGAGCTGGCCCAGATAGCGGAATGGGCGCAACGAAACAACCTGCAGCTGAACCCAACCAAGTCGCGAGAGATGCTGGTTACTCGCAGTCGCATCCAGTACACTCCTGATCTGATCTCCGGAGTTCAGAGGGTCAATGCGATGAAAATCTTGGGTGTGACCTTCCGGAGTGATCTACGAGCTTCGGGGCATGTCGACGAGGTGCTTGAGGCATGCTCTCGCTCACTCTACGCCCTGAGGGTTTTGAGGACTCATGGCCTGCCTGCTGACGCCTTACACGTGGTAACGAAGGCCACAACTGTTGCCCGCCTCATGTACGCCGACCCTGCCTGGTGGGGGTCTACTACGGAAGGAGATCGGTCGCGCTTGGATCGTTTCTTGCGCCGAATCCAGCGGATGGGATTTCTACCTGATGCCTCGCCCTCTGCTGCTGATATGGTTGAGGAATCTGACGAGCGCTTGCTCCGCGCCGTCATATGGAACAGTTGTCATGTCCTTCGCGACCAATTTCCCCAAATGACCAGTACGGTTCACAACCTTCGACCCCGACGTCATAATTTCCAGCTCCCGCACAAGGACAACATAAACTTTATTTCCAGAGTCCTCTACAAGAACGCTTACAACCATTAAATCATTCAATCTCATTAACAATGATCTTTTTAGTAAGACGTTTTAATTTCATTTTATGATGTTTGTCTCTCTTGATGTTCACCATGTAACCAGGCTGCGGTGTGTCAACCTGGACGTTTTTCACGAATTAAACGAATATCTATATATATCAGGGGTTATTTTAACGTGCAGCTGGACACAAAGTGTGTAGTTGGGAAAGAGATTTGTGCAGTTGAAATTCAGATCTTGTGCAGTTACTTTTTGCCTTGTTGCGTGAACCGACGAGAAGTTAGTGGTAAAAAGTTGGACACAAACATGATAGTAACAACCCAAAGTGAACATCTTTGAGGCGGTTTATTTGGGTGATATTTATGTTCAGGAAAAGAGCAGGCCTGTTGAAATTTGGCGTGAACTATAATAGATATGGTGATTACATGCAGTTTTCAAGTCAAGCATTAGACCGATACGGCGAATTAAGGTCACCGGTGTGCATGAAGTAAGAGCGGTGAAAATGGGTGATGTAATCGAAGACAAGGTTCCGCTAAAAATCACACATAGGCCTATGCTGCAGACAGAAGAACTTGCTGTAGACTAAATGTATGGGCGGATGCAGATTCAATGCCTGCTCTAGGTTGATATCCTGATAAAGTTGTAAAGGCCGGAGTTATCCTTCATACCATAATGACAACTAATGACCATCGTAGTCTACTTTCTCCTGCTTTTGCCGCTTACTCTGACAAGCTGAAGCAGTAAGGAACGTAGACAGTCAGACGCATAAAGCAAAATAGTCTAGGCCTACTATAATATAACAATTAACCCATGGCATTGCAAGTATCTAACTGGAGACAGGCGATGGAAAGAAAAGAGTTAATCAGTCAGACATCCAGACTGAGCTAGCCTTTCAGCCACACAGGCTATATATCCAATACATACATACATGATGTAGGATTGTAGGTCAATGCATACTCAAATTTTCTTCCAAATTCTCCATATATCCCCATATTAGACGCACCCTTTTTGGGTTTATGTGATCCCATCCAAAAATCACCATCCTCAGATCTGAAAGATACACGTAGGTCTATGTTATTGAACTAGCATCTCGCACAGGGGTGTAGACTTAGATGGGATAGGATCGAGGAACGGAACCCGGAACTTGTGGTGGCGACGGAGATGCTTATATCTTATATTCCCCAAATATTTCAGAAATATTATCACAAGCATTATTATAGATTTCTACGGTGTTATCCACTGCTTGTCTATAATTATCAATTTTGATACAGATGACAGCCTAAACTGCCACCATTACGTTGTGTAAATTTAAAAAAATTAGGATACAGGTATGGGGAATTATTCAAGTCTTAAACCACGTCTCTGAGCATGACATGATTGAATTTGTCAAGGTAACAGCCTAAAATGCTATTACAACAGTGGGCAAATGACTTTTTTCAAACAATGGACGAGAAAAGAAAATTATGAGTAGGCCTAATTTTTTCAAATGACAGCTTTAAATGCCAGATTAACAGCATGCAAATGAAAAAATTAAACAATATGGATGAGACTCTCTAAAATCTAAAAACCAGGGCTGTACTCAGAACTTTTGAGGTGAGTACACGCTGCCGCCGGAAAGATCTAATTTTTTGGGCAAAACTTTTCTGACGACTTTTTTTGGTCTTCAGCCGAAATTTCATGGAAAATTTCCTCTTCCATCGGCCAAAATTTCTGACGACCTTTTTTGTAGTCAGCGAAGTTTTTTGCGGTGATATTTCGCACGGAAAACCTTTAAAACAGCGTAAAACGCTCTACTTTCATGATTTTTGACCTTCGTAATTTGCGGTTTTTGCCTGCGCGTACCCACTTGGTCTTACTAAGGTGGGTATATACGCTGTATACCCACGTGTACTCTCGTTTTTTGAGGTGAGTATACGCTGTCATTTTTTCCTGGAGGTCAGTATACGCCGTATACCCGCGTATACCCTTGAGTAGGCCTACAGCGCTGCTAAAAACCATAGCTGTCAGCATTTAAAAAGAGCAATTTTGTTCAGATGACAGTTACAGTGTGGAAATTCAGAAATGTAAACAATGAGGAGGGGTATTTATTGAAGTCTCAAACCATGCCTTTTGGCGTGAAATTTGTGAGCAATTTTTAAAGATCACAGTCTAAAAGTTGCCATTATAATGTTGTAAGAAATATTTACACATTGGGATGGGACACTTATTAAAGTCCTTAACCATGACTATCAGCACTGAAATGATGAGCAACCTCGCTAAATTACAACTTAGAATACCACCAGTGCAGTGTGGAAATTAGACAAAATTCGAAAATTGGATTGGTACATCACCTTCCAAAACCCCTACCCAGCTAGGTGCTCGTGCATTGGAAATTATTGTCATTCGGTCGCTCGTTCGTATCCACAAACCCAGGACCAAGTCTGCGGCTATGTTCACACACACACACACACACACACACACACACACACACACACACACACACACACACACACACACACACACACACACACATTCTGGTTCTCTTGAATGAATGACACCAGAGCTTGTAGCATATAAAATTTCCAGCAGTCGTACCCTAAGCCAAGTCATGATGTGGTAAAATATCATTTACATGTAGATCGGCGACGCGGCTCCTGGTTAAAACTGCTATTAGCCTAAACAGTACATATTCGTGTTGATGTGAGTGTCAGTATAGGCCTATCGATCAATAATGACCATTTGGGAGGTTTGCTAATGATATTTATCGGTCTTACATCGTATTTTGCAGTTAGTGGGTTTAAATTTGAAATTAGCTCAAAGATTTTATTTCTTGAGGAAATATCTCATCTTGTCTGCTAGCTTTAGCTTTAGCAAAACAATATCATGTTGATCTTAATAGCCAGAGTTTCAGAGCAGAAAAGCAACATTTAGACGTACCCTAACATGGGCCTACTAGTGAAACTTTGGAAGTGTCCAGGAACATAGGACCATTTAACTTTATTACACTTAACAATATTTCTGAGCTATTTCCAATTCCAGCAACAGCAGAGGATCTGTAAGGGATCTTTAAGGGATCTCTAGTCGATTAAGGATATTGAAAAGTCTAAACGTCTAAGAACGTCCAGCTGATTTCATTCGTTAATTAATTTGGAGATTTTGCCATGATGAACTTTGAGTCAAACATTGTCATAACAATTGATTTTGATCTTTAATATGAATTTCTATAAAGTCGGAAAATCTTAATATTCAAACATGTAAAGCTCCAGTCAAGCGCAAAGCACCAGCTTATTAACGAGCGCTCACCAAAAGCTGCTTCAGCTTTGGGGGACAAATCCCTGGTCAAAGACTTTCTTATGTCCAGTCTCAAAATACGTCATTTATGTGCAGTTGAGAAAATTCCTTAAAATAACCCCTGCTATATATAAATACAATAATTACGATCTTTAAATGGTGTGCATCTACATCGACATCTGGCTTCTTAGTAAAAAAAGCGCTATAAGATGAATAAAACTCAACAAGAGGCAGCGGACTAAGAGACATCCGGTTCTCCATGTGCATCAAGCGTTTAGCAATCGAAGGTCATCACGAAAAATAGTTTCTGGTAAAAATGGACAAGAGCAAATTAGCCGATCTCGCCAACCGGCTGGCAAAGGGTGGAAAAGGAGCCGGAGTTGGTCTTGGATTCTTGGCAGCTGCTGGCGGATTGGCTTATGGCCTTTTTCAGTCGATGTACACAGGTTAATACAAAGTGCATGTTCTGCAAATCTAGACCGGTGCGACGCTGCCCGAGTGTCATCATGCTTGCTATGGCCGTCCTCTATGCTAATGGGAGTGCGAAGTTATCCATATTTCATAGCGTTCTGGCAGTTAGTTGCTGCAATTTTTATAAGTGAGTTATTAAAACATTGGTACATTATACAGCATCTGCCTAACCGATCTTCCCTGATGTGTGTCGTCATGCTTGCATCACGACCCATCATACGAACTCACCAAAACTCCACCTCTCGCTATCTCCCCACAGGTCTTTCACTCAAAACTGAAAACATTGCTCTTTCAAAAATCCTATCCTGATTCTTCCTCTTCTACTCACATCCCCCGTCACTTCAACTCTAAACATCACCCACCTTAGCTGTCCATCTATCTGCCTGCCTGACTCTCTGGACTTGACCCGCTGCCTACCGATTTTGTTTTGATTGAGCGCCTGTGAATAAGCTGGTTCCCGCGACTTGGCTTTTGTGGGCGCTGTAGAAGTCCCGAGATTACGATTACGATTACGATCATCTTATTCATTGCAGGTCGGATGAGTAGTTATTCCATCGCGCTGGCCTGGCATCGGTTAATTCTAATCTTGTGGATAAGTCTGGCTGGTGTTAGAGAAATTTGGTTTAATTTTAAATGATATAAATTTTCGTTTTGGTTTGCTTCAAGTAGGCCGACTACTGCGAGTGACAGCCATCCACCATTCAGCACATTTGATGTTTGTATGTGCACTTGCCATAGAGCCCCTTCAAGCTCGCTACTCAGAGGCGCTCCCACCTACAGTGCGGACACTGCATCGGAGTTTCACCCCAAAGCACCCAAGCAATTGTGAGTGAAGGACTTGCCCAAGGTCCCGACTTGAGGTGGATTCGAACCTGCAACCCTCCGGCTGCAGGGCAGCGAACATACCTACTACATTACCATGCCCCACAATGTCCTGTTACTCTATTGATACTATAATAAATGAAATTTGATTTGGTTTGTAGTTGACGGAGGTCACAGAGCGATCATTTTCAGTAGAATTGGAGGGATCCAGCCTGACATCTACAGAGAAGGACTGCATTTAAGGTGAAATACTATGATACCTGTTGAAAGCCTTTATCTAAATTGTAATTATTGGTGGTTTTTTCTCTAATTTTCTTTTGTGGCATGAAACTCTTGACATTTCTTAGATGTTTTGCTGAAATGTAGTGTTTATACCTGTCCTTTACCAGTGTTTGTGCATTTTGCCAAAGATAAATACGAATTGATAAGCTCTGGATTGACAATATTTAATTTTAGAGTTGAAGATTTGTCTGCCCAATGCTGAATTTTAGCTGTTATTTTCATATTTTAGGGTGCCATGGTTTCAGTATCCAATCATCTACGACATCAGGGCACGACCACGAAAGATTTCCTCACCAACTGGCAGCAAGGGTAAATAATATCTTCTAAGGTATAATTCTAACAAAGGCAACAACAATGCATCTAGTTTGAGGTGCAGATCTTGCTTACGACTTTTGTGAAGTATCTGTTGGTGCTAAAATCCAGTTCTTGAAGATATATTAGTATTGAAAGATATAATTATTATTGTGTCTTTCAAAAATTGTCACTCCTGATGATCCATTGCGATAAATAAGAAAAAAGAACTTGCAATGCATTAATTGAAATATGATATTTTTAATCATGTAAAATGCTTTGAATGCCATTCTATCCAACCTTTTATTTTTGCGTGTGTCATTGCGAAACATGGACAAAGACACTGGATATGGAAAAGAAAATCAACGCGTGCGAGATGTGGATTTGGAGAAAAATGTTAAGGATTTCATGGACGGAGAAGAGAACTAACGAATCGGTGCGTGAGGAGCTCGGAATAGAGAGAGATGAGACACTACAGCAAACAGCGACTTGGAGGAAATTGAGCTACTTCGGCCATGTGATGAGATCTAACGGTTTGGAGAAGGAGCTGATGACGGCATGCGGTGAGGGAAGGAGGAGACGCGGAAGACCAAGGAAGAGATGGTTGGATGAGGTACAGGAAAAGTCTGGCATGAACTTGGAGGAGCTGAGAGAGGCAACAAGAGAGAGGGGACACTGGAGAGGATACATCAAGAATATCGCCAGAGCTCCAAGAGCTGACGGCACCAGGTGACCAGGTGACATTGCTGTTTTTGTGTGTGTTGAGATGTTTCGGAGAAGTGGCATTTGTTTATAAAAGTGTGTGGATCAATTGTTTTAGACTTGCAGATGGTGAACATATCCCTTCGTGTCTTGTCTCGACCTGATTCCGCTCAGTTGCCCGCCATTTACCGTCAGCTAGGAATCGACTATGATGAGCGAGTCCTGCCATCTATATGCAATGAGGTAATCTAAATCTAATCTAGTAATCTAAATCTAATCTAGTATGAACATTTGTAAAGTGATTCTCACAGCAGAACTATTCAGAAGCGCTCTCTGCTTGACAAGCCCATGAAAAGAGACAGGTCTTCAAACAGCAAAAGATGCAGGTCAATTCCTCACCAGAATCTTGCGTCGAATTCCAGAGGAAAGACGATTCCACGTTGATCGACCCACAATAGCAGAAGCCTCATAATTTGTTAACGAGGTTCATAACCGAGGTGCAAATAGATCAAGGTGGAAAGCAGAATGAAGAGTGCATGAAGATATTACAGAGCATGGCTTGCACATCAGTCAGAGGTTTTTCGGTGCTAAACCCTGCAGGGACTTTAGTGACTAGGAACAGGGCCTTGTATCTGATTGGTGCCGAGATCGAGAGCCAATGAAAGTCATGAATCATGTACGTGGTAAATTATCATTTTACTTAGTACTTGTTCCTGCAATTCCTTGGTCCTTGCAATGCAGGTCTGCACTTTTCCATTGTCTAATTGGCAATTGAATTTATTGCATTTTTTCCGTTGTGTTTTTACCCGGCTGGGTTGCAAGTCCACCAAGTAGCCCTCCTCATTTATCCTGTCTTGGAGAGGCTCAGACTTCCTTAGATAGTCTAAGGAGTTAGTTTTTATGTATCTTAATTTATTTTTTGTTAAATAATAGTTGAAGGTTGCTGTGTTTTATTTAGACAGTCTTTGTGTTAATTTATATTTGTGTAAGGGGCTGTAGTTTGTAATTTCAATTTTTATAGTACTTTGACCTGTGTAAATTTAATTTCTCTTTTACTGTGCCTTATATTTCTCATGTATTTAAAATTGTGAGGGTGTACCATCTGTAGTTTTGTTAAATTTGACCACTGTGTAGAATTTTCTGCTAATTATTGCCAATTAGACAAAGTTTTTTTTCTGCCCATAGGTTCTGAAGAGTGTTGTGGCCAAGTTCAATGCTTCTCAGCTGATCACGCAGCGTCAGCAAGTAAGTCTGTTGGTGCGTAAGGAACTGATTGATCGTGCTCGTGACTTCAACATCATTCTTGACGATGTGGCCATCACAGAGTTGACATTCGGCAAGGAGTACACAGCTGCGGTTGAAGCAAAGCAGGTTTGACTTCTGTTGCAGTTTTGCTTCTAGCCAACTGTTTATACAGTTCATCAGATAAATTGTACTATGGGGTTTTCTTGCAGGATTCATTTTTAAGTCATAGGCCCTTGTAGGTTTTTTGTAAAGTGATATGTTATGTGAGCTGGTAGAACAGTGTACTTGCCTGTAAAATTTGAGTTTTTCAGTGTTGACCATATCGATTTATCATAATTTTATGTTTCAGCTACTGTAAAAGTTAAGCAATGTAAAAATGCTTGGCAGCAATCTAAATCAATAGTAGTGTTCTTTAGCATTACATGTTAATCAAAAGGAAAAGAAATTTAAAAGTCTGGTGGGGAAAGCATTGTGTGTGATATAAGCCAGTGGTTAACATAAAAATGGTGTTTGGTTGGAGGTATTCTGCTTTCTTTCGTGAGCAGTTGCATCATTTGTATGCATGTATGTGGACATTGATATAGCATCTTACAACAAGCTCACAAAGGTGCTTTTTGCCCACTTGACATGTTAATACTAGTCTCTTGATGCTGTTGTTGTTGAATAACAGATTGCACAGCAGGAGGCTCAAAGAGCGCAGTATATCGTTGAGAAAGCAAAGCAGGAACGACAACAAAAAATTGTACAGGCGGAGGGAGAAGCTCAATCGGCAAAGATGGTATGTTTTGAAATCAGTCCTGGAGTAGTTATGAAATGACATTGTTACACAGTTTACTACCATTCTCAAGTTGTATTGTTTAGCCTTTGATGATGATGATGGGGATGAGATGAGTGAGGTGGTTTCCCGTTGCCTTCCTCACAGACAATGATCGGTAAGCAACTTGACCAAGGTTGCTGCGCAGGAGCTTGCGCCCCTGTGTCCCACACGTGCTAGCCCGAGATATCTAAATCTCTGAATGTCAACTCCCAGCCCGGGGCTTGAACCGCAGTCCGTTGCAACCAACAGACGAATGCCGCTCTCGCTTACCGGTGTAGCTAACTAGGCCAGTGTTTAGCCTTTAGTAGATACTTAATTCTGGTGTTAATTAAGATTGTTTTGAGACTTGTCATTCATTAACAACACTTTTTTGTTCTTTAATAACTACAGACTAACTCACTAACTATCGGACAATGTGCATTCACTGTTGTTTTATGAGTCTATTGTAGCTAACATCTGTTTCAGCAAAAAACATTAACTGGAATTGTGGCTGTTAGAAGTGCGTTAACACTTTGACTAGCATGTACTAAAAGTGACTGGGAAACCAATGCAGTTCATTGTTAAAGTGTTAAATAAATGTTCATGTTGATGTTTATGAGTGAAATTGTTAAGTGAACAAGACTTGCATCTTTTCACATTCTCAATGCATGCTTAATACACTGTATTGTCTGTTTTTCTTTCTCTAGATTGGAGAGGCCATTTCTAAGAATCCAGGCTATCTTAAGCTGAAAAAGATTCGAGCAGCACAGAACATTGCAAGAACAGTAAGAGCTTGGTGCCCAATTTCTTTAGCATGATTACATCCCTTCACACTGTGCATCAATTGGTTAATTTAATGTAGAATACACTGTTCTACAGTAGCAAAAAATTGATGCACACTTCATAAGATGTGGAGAATAAAAACTGAGCTGTGCTATGTTTCTAACAATTTATGTGATGACTTTTAAAGACCACTAGGCAGTACTGAGACTTCAATAGATGTTGAACAGATCTAACAACAAAGTGTTGCTTACTATATAGGCAGAAAGTGTAAGCTCGAAAGTTCTATCAGAACAGACAACATATTGAGGCAAGATGTTTCAGAGCACAACCAACCAATGTGCAGCTTTGTGAATACAATTCCTTTGCTGTAGTCTTGGTCAACTGATTTGAAAGGCTCAGCAATATTACCAAAAATTGTTTCATATGTTTGGAAACAGACAAATAGCATTAAACTTGCTTTCTAAAGTAAATGAGATGTTCGATTTTCCCCCCCACTGTGTGGGAACGTAGATGTATAGGCGATTTCATTGGATTTGTGCACATTTTCCGATGTTTAGATTGCCTCTTCCAAGAACCGTGTCTACATCCATACTGGAACACTAATGCTGAATGTGAATGACAAAGATTTCGACGATAACCTCGAGTCTCAGCTTGTTCGTGGAAAGAAAAAGTAGTAACTACGGGGGAGAAGAAGAAGCGTCTTGTCCAGATGTCAAGTTGCAAAGTTCAGATGCTAGTTCAAGTGGTTGGTCAGCAGCAGTTGCAACAAACATTAGCTATTAATGGAAACAGTAGACAGAAACTTCTTTTGTTACATCTAAACTTCGTTTGATTTACTTCTGTCATCTCTGCTTTGGTTTAAGTACATCAGAATTTTATAATGATATGCCATCCGCTGGATAAATCATGTTTATATTAATAAAAAGTACGAAACCCACACTTGCAACAATGTATCTTTTATGTAAAAATGGTGTAAAACACAGAAAATGTAAACAAGTAGCAAGGATGATTATAGGCAACAAAGTACCTCGTCAGCTCTATTAGTCTTCAGATGCTTTGTCCTTGGACATGGTCCCTACTTGGATGATTCAATCATAATCCAGAAAACTCTGGGATAGTCAGATGTTACGTGCAATTAACGACATTAATCAGAAACAGTACCATTCAAACACTGTGAAGAAATGGATATGACAAAACATCGTTTGCTTCGTAAGGCGCCCTTGTAACTGTTACGGCGCCATATAAATTGTCATAATTATTATTAGTATTATCGCTTAGAACGAAATAAACGATTGGTCATTTCCAGTGTCAATGTATGCAAACCATTATTTTTGCATAAGATTAAATTAATTATCGGTTATAACGATAATATAATTTTTGGTCCTGTGGATATAACCTGATGCAAATTCAGGTAATGAAATGTTCACTGATATGCAAAAGCTGTACTTGACAATTCGTATACACCTATTGCAGTCTGACGGTCAGTCTTAGACGCACTTGAGTGACGAAGTCGCATACAAGTTCATAATTAGATAATTGATTCTGAGAAATCTGGTCATATGATAGTGCATGATTTCAGATACTCTGGTGGCAATGCATAGGGAATGACTTAATAGTCTGGAACATTACAGCTTTGTTGGATCAGCCTGTTTCTCTAGGATATTACTCTGACAGATGAATGAGCCACAACTTGTGTGTTGGTCCTTGGCTATAATGATACATATAATTGCAAAAGAACTCTACTCTTACATGGAAGTTATAGCAATTATTGAACGACAGTTTCTGAATGGAATCAAATGACAATTTTAATTCCAGTTAGCAATCAACAGTGACCTTGAGTAAGCATCATTTCCTGAGCTTGGGAGTCATGCAGCTAATGTGTTTCTGGATCGCATACTGTGTTCACTTGTGCCTAAAGTTTACAAAATCTGGTTAAAATGAAATATTTAACCTATTTGTACTACAAGTACAAATCATATTTACTGTGACATGGAGAAATGTTACGGTAGTAAATAGTAATATACTTGTATTACCAAATGCGTAACATATTTAATAAAATTATATAACGTTCTAAATGAGACATAAAAATGTTACAATATAAAATGCATAATTATTTAAATGCAATATGATACAAGGCACGGAAACATTATTATACATGTATTAAAATACTGTGATATATAATTTGAAGATGTGCTTGGAAATTCCTTGTACTGATGAGCACTACCTTGATCACAGAGACAAAGTAAAAGGGTGGCCATAGTAAAAGGGTGGAAATTTCAGCCACCATTTCTGACCTGTACTGAACTTGAAAATAATGTTGCAAATGCAATAAAAAATAATTTACAGTAAAAAATTTAAACATTGAATATCATCCATAAGCATTGTTCTGGCCATTCAGTATTTTAAGAGAACTTTCCAGCAGTTCAACAATTGTGTATTTGTTACTCCAATTGAATGCTTCTTCCCTGTTGAGCCAATCATAGACTACTTAATTCAGCAGTAAAAATGACAGCATATTTCAAGCAAATGGCAAACTTAGATAAAAAAAACAAGTTCTGAGACAACTGTTACAAATCCTGTAAATTCTGTAATAGAAACTTGTAAACAAAGGCTGACAATAATCAACGTTCTAATTAGCAAAGAATAATTTAAACAGATATGTCTTTGATCAATTATGCAAGTCTCCTCCAGAAACCTACCCTAAGAATGATCCATCACATCTATGTAAAATCTTAACTCACAACATTAAGCAGTCTTTTAAGGCAATCATGTAATAACATTTCGCTGATGCATAGCAATAAGTAAAAGCAGTTTAGCAAAAGCTGAAACAACCAACACTGAAGGCAAAAATATTTATACAAAGATTTCGCAAGGATTTATGCTAAAACCAACAAGACAAGACAACACAAATAAATAAGAAACTCAAGACTAAACTTCTTGTTTCACCGATAAAACATAATTCTCAAGAGGTTTATGGCAATTGCTCGAAATCTCTGCTATGCCATATTTGAAAATTTCATCAGAAGTTTCGCAGAATTAGAACACAACCTGTATTATGCCATTTTGACTACAGCATCTAACCAAAAAACATGGTGATGGCACAGTTTTAAAACAGTTGACAAAGCATACACATGTTTGCCCTATCTTACCGTACGAAAAAGTGTTTAGTTATTGGACTAGATTGCTTTTTACAGGTCGTAGACTTCTGTGTATTTAATTCTATTTGGATTGGTTAACCTTGCATTCTTATCAAGCTCCCCTTGTTTGATCAACCACTGTCGTACATTAGCAGGAACAACAAGTGGCACACTGTCGTTGTGAAGCTCTCGGTCATCCAGAAAAACTTCGGGCGTTTTTGCCCGAACCGATCGTCCATTAGCAGCTTCTAATTTTTTGCCCACTTCCTGTCTTTTGTCTCGCCTTTCCCTTTGTCGCCTGTGGTGATGCTTCAGCCTGGCATCTGGGTTGTCCTGGTCCTTCGCTCCCAACTGCCGTCGATTTGCATGACTTGAAATGGTCGATAATGTTTCATCCGATTTCGATTTGTACATTTTGCCGGGCGGTGGAGTGTCTGGAACACCTCTCACTCCGCGGTGGTGATTCATCAGGTCATCTCCATGGCAACAGGGTCGCTCATTCGTTTGGCCCTGGCACCATTCGCAGTAGCAGATATGCGAAGCGAGGTTGGGGTCAAACCGCTGAAGGGCCTGAGCATTGGCCAAACCCTTCTGCATGTTGAACTGTTTCCTGACTCGCTGCTCCAGCGATGCGACCTCGTCAAAGTGGAAGTTGCGGTCTTGGAAGTGGCGCTCCACATCCGCAGCAGTGGCCTGCTGCAGCAGACGCCGGTTGGCGGTCTCTATCTGGTCGGAAATCATCATTCCTGCAAGACCAGGGTTGATGGGTCTGTCGTGGTTCAGCTGATCCATCGGATGTGGACATGAACAAATCGGACCATAACCAGAAGGTCCCTATAAACAAATAATTACATGCTGATATGTACCATTCAATGTATTCAGCCATACAGATTAACTGAGGACTGCACAAGTGCACATTCCTTCTACAAGAACTAGAAATGAAACCCAGAATTCTCTCAATAAAGAGTTAAATCATACTTTTTAAAACTAACTTATATCAAGTCTTGCAGCCACTTTTAAAATCAAATTGGTCCAATGTCATATTGTCTCCCACAGGATCTATCTTGTTTATGTGATAAGTTCAAAACATACAACATGTATGTAAGAACTAAGCACACACACAAGTATACACCAAATGGCAATTACTGAATGCCTGAATGTGGAGTATAAAGTAGTCTGTGCTTATTAACCTGTCGAATGTTGCCAGCGAGATCCATGTAGCACTGGACGCCTGCACGTGATGATGCGTCGTAGTTGTTGACTGGACAGAGACCAGATGGAGGTAACGGCCAATGTGACGCAACCTGCAGCTTCTGCGCTTGGTGCTTCTGGAAGCCCTGCATTAGCTCCTCAGGAGACGGAAGCTGCGATGTCATCTTTTGAGGAATGGCACCAGCTGGAAGCACAGCAGCAGGTGCAGCATCAATGCTTCCAGAATCTGCAGAACGATCTTTTTCCTAAAAAAGAACACGACAAGTAATGCTATGCAGTGCAAAGGGAAATTAAGCTCCAGATCATCTAGTCTGCTTTAAAAAATCTTACTGCCAAAACTTCCATGCACCACAAATAAGCCATGGTTGGCAAATTCGCTTAGTAACCATGGGCATGTGTCGTTTTATGATTCTACTTTTATTGTTTGAACAGTCTTCCACCGGACATTAGATTGGCCGCCTCAGTGGACTCTTTCAAAACAAAGCTTAAAACTTATCTGTTTGCTAAGGCGTATCCCGCAGTTGGCCGTTTGTGAGGCGCCCTTGTAGCGGTATGGCCGCGTTACGGCGCCATATAAATTGTCGTTATTATTATTGTTTGGTCTAACAATTGATGGTATTTTCGCTCCTGAATTTCGGATAGCAAGACGTCCGAGGTTCGACAGGTTTTGTGAGTGCAATACCGGTGCATAGGCCTACAGTTGCGTAAGCCTGGATTGCTGCATAGTTGTGCTTTAGTCGAATGACCATCAGGTCCATCACTCTATGGACCAGAATTGCTGCTGATCGTTAGGAATCATTTTACTTTACCCAGCCTAAATGTATCAAAGAAGCAACATTTACTTTTGTCTTTTTCTTCTTTTTGAAGAAGAATCCACGCTTTTTCTTCTTTCCTTCTTCGTCTGCAACGATCACCTGCGGCACTTCACAGGCAACTGGCATCACAGGCACCGGCGGATGACTGGGTTTAATTCCACCATTGTCCTGTGGCATCCAATTCAGCTCTGGTGGTGGCTGCTTATGCTAAAATAATTAATTAATTTGCAGTAAACAACCATTGCCTTAATTCTCAGTCAGCAATGTCTTGTCTTCATCAACAAAACCCAGAATGAACCCATAACTAGCAAAATCAAAATTAAATCCCATTGTCTGGATATTAGCCTTATAACTGTAGTGATGAATACTGGCAACTAAAACACATATTACAAGAAAAATTTCAAAGTGTTTCTGCATTAGTGCTTAAATTACTATACATCAACAGTAACATGAAGTAACACTGATGTTGGAGAGTTACTTAAGCTACTATGACTGAGTGCCTTCATACATACATACATACACACACATACAATGTCATACATACATACATACATCCATACATACATACATACATACATACATACATACATCCATCCATACATACATGCCAATTTTTCAAACACATGGCTGTCACTTTGGGTTAGCTTAAGAGACTGATCCTCATTCTCTCTTCTTGCTATAGCATGGTGACGGATGTGTCTTTCAAAGTCAGCATTATAATGACATTACATTGATGTTTTAAACATAACAAGCAAAACAATTAAGTAGATTACACTAAAAGATTATATGTACTACTAGTAGCACTGTGTACAAGCTAAAAAATTAAGAAATTGTATGTATGCCTTGGTCAGTGAGGTCAGAAGCTGAACAATGTCGGTAAGTTCTTTCCGTTGAGCGACATCTAACGCTGTCTCACCTTGCTAACATAAAACAAAAAACAATGTCATGTTAACGACCTGTATGGATGGCACATAATAGAATGAATAGCAAGCGCGATTCCAAAATTTGATAATTAGCTATACTTTACATTCATTACAGAATATTAACAGAATAAATAATAACTTAAGCTATAATTAAATTGTACTTGCCCCTAAAGTTATTAATGTTTGAATTACAAGTTAAATTCCAATAATTTATATAATAACTATAAGTGTGGAATTATTCACCTAATTGCTCAGATATTTACATGTAAGTTGCTCACAGTAGTTAAATCCAGTTTTGTTTGACCTCAAAGGTGACCCATCTGCACAAAAAAAATCATGTCTGACATAGGGCTGGTTGTGTGCAAATGGGTCACACAATTCATTCATTCAGAAATTTATATAGTGCCCTTCAAGAAAAAACTATTCAGAGGCGCTCTTGACTCCAGTGCACCTAAAAAGAACAGTTTTAAGTTTAGTAAGGACGGATCCTGGTAGAGTCTCAGGGTGTAGGCATAGCTCTAAAGGAAGACCATTTCAGACCACTGTGGGCCAACCACAGAAAAGGCTTAACTCTTCATGATAGCAGTACGTGCAAAAAGAACTAAAGAAATCAATATATATATAATTATTTTAGTTTTACAACAATATTTCTACTTTTCATTCTAACCCGATTCTGTATCATTGTCATTATACCGGCTTCAACCAGCAACTTCGTAATCTTTCGACGTTTCAGAGCTGCAGCAATGTGAAGCGCAGTATCTGCATTCTATAACAGAAGACAGTATTACACTCAACAGCAGTAAAATACTCCATAAGGAAACAACACGAAAAATTCCACAGTATTCATTCACTTTCAAATTGCTACAGAAATTGTTATCTCATGTATGCCAAAATACAATTCCAAATTTATAAATGAATATACCATATACTAACTTTTGTTACACTACTCAAACTTGTTATGCATGCCTCAACAGAAGCTCAGTGGCACGTAAACATTCATTTGCATTACACCAATTCTATAGCATTACATCCCTATGAAGTTGTCATCCCTCTTCAAATTACCTAAAGTCAGGCAATAAATCATCAAAGAAAAAGTCACTTCAGCAAATAGTTAACCCACGTTATAAAATGTACACAATTTAATTTTTCAGCCAAAGCAGGTAGTTTCTCATTTGACACTGGGAACTTCTCATCAAAACCATCCAGACCCCAGACTCACTTTTTAAACATCTTTTTTATCCAGGTATGAAACCTCAACTTCTGGGTTCACTGACAAGCAAGCTGACTGCTCAATTTACCCATGCAACTCTTCTTTTAACCCAGTCCACTGTTTAATTCAAACCTTGTTCTGGTCATTGATGTTACATCTGGCGCTGATCAGAATGCGTGCTATTCCCGCATGGCCGTATCGTGCGGCTGTGTGCAAGGCAGTGTCTCCATACTGCACATAGACAAAACACATGATAATTTCAACATAAAATCTCTGACAATTCTCAAAAGATATTGGCCACAAAAGCTAATTACACACCATCTTTCACAAAAATATATGGAAAAGATTTGCTAGAAGATAGTGATTTCATACTGCAATGCAGGTATACTGTCAAATAACAATTTTCATGTATAAATGATTTTCCAGTATTAACCACTATGTATATGTATGTATGTATATGAACATTTATATAGCGCCTTACAATAACCTCACGAAGGCGCTTAACGCAGCTACCGGGCAGTTCTGAACAAGTGCGACTTAATTAACTTTGAGAATGTTTCATGAGAAACACGCAACGCAGCATCACGAATTGCCAATGGAAGACTGTTCCAGAATGAAGGTCCAATACAATATAGTACTGACTGGTAAGTTGTAACAATTGCATACCATTTAACAGATTAGTAAAATATCTTAAACTGATTCACAACATAGTTGTCTGGATGAAGGCAAATGTAGGTGCAATCAGACATGTTTGCAGCACCTCATCAAAACTTACGAGAAAAACTGCCACAAACAGATGCTAGAAATTTAAATAGTAGTGCATCCAGAAAAACTAATCAGCTCTCTGTGCTAACCTGTAGGATACTACATGCCAATTTTAAAACTTTGTCAAATAACAATGTAATTATTGTAGTAGCTCACTATGACAATATATAGCCTTTATGGAATCACAATCCAATTAATACAAGAGGCTGCCATGGCAAATCATAGATGCCATAAAACCACAATGCGCTTATTATAAGAGATTAATGCAAATCAGTTTCTGCTTACATTGTTCTTGTTAAGTGGATTACATCCAGCATACAGTAGAATGCGAGCGCAGTTGTTGTGACCATTCTGAGCAGCCATGTGCAGAGCAGAAAACCCAGCCTGAACCAACATTGAACAAACAAACACGTTAGGACCAGATACAAGCAATGTCTTACACAACAAAACAATTCTAGGACTAAATGAAGACATCATTCATAAGTCACATATATTCCAAAATATTACCATAATCCATGGCAAGAGTGTTGGTGTCATTTGTACCCTGCTAAACAAGACTCATTTTACAAAGGTTGCCAACAAGCCGGCAACAACGAACCATAATTATCCATGGCAATTTTAACAGGCTGTTTACCGTTTAGGCATCATGGACAGCACTGACAATCTCAATATTTACTAATCAACCAAGGATGCCAAATTACTGCTAACTGGTCAACTAACAAGAAACCATGGACAGAATTCAATACTGCACATGTTTAGACTTCACCAGTCTGACCAGTCAGACCTCAGATGGTCTTAAGTATTTCATCATTTTTATTTAGTCAATCTTTTATCATCATTAGTTCCAAACGTCAGGTATTTGACGGTCGTAGCGATGGGTACGAAAGATGATCGCCTTTGTCCTGAGTAGTCATTTGCCAAGTCCACTGCTCCCTGTAGCATCGGTCCAGTTGATTACATTATCTATCCAGTGTACTCTTGGTCTGCCATGGTTTGTATTATCTATGAATCTTACATGTAGTGCATTGTGCAAAAATTCTGTCAACTGGATTTCTCTCTACATTTCCAAAATGTTTGAGTTCATTTTCATCCAGTAAATCTCCATATACAGTAAAAGTTAATCATTCAAAGCTCTATTCTGTTTGAAGGTCTTCTGCAAGCGATAGAACTTTCTATTTATAATAAACATGCAATCACCTTGTTCAGGAGCTGTACATCTGCTCCTCGCATGATTAGAATCTGCAGTGTCTGACTGTAGCCATTCCATGCGGCTTCATGAAGGGCCGTGTTTCCATTCTGCAAAAATATAAATGCAAACATTCTCATATTATGAATTCAGTAAAGATTGTCTACTCCATCATCTCTTCTTGGAATCACATCTTTTTACTTAACTTTACTTAACTATCAAATGACGAAAAGAATTACTTCTCACATGGGTCCCGATGATGCGCGATTTTGTCTTAAAACGTTGTCTATAAACAATGTTGAACTTGTGCTATCTCGGCCAGTTATTGACCTACATACATAATGTAACTATCGTTAACTGAGTAGTTGCATTGAATAGGCGCTATACAAATTATCGCACTAATAATAATAACAACAATATCATACTTTGGCACTTCATTTCCTCCTTCCATAATTCCAGAGTTAGAGAAAACGTGTGAGTCACATCAGTCTTACGCATTTTATCTTCTTGTCTCATCCATATGTTCAGCATTGAACAAGCTTGTTGAACAAGCTGCAGACCTTGTAATGAATGAGTTATTATCAGCACAGCTTCCAATTTAATTCTGACTTTTGTGTAGCTTTTCAAAGTCTCTAATAGGCACTAATATATATATTAGGCCCCCCAGAAATTCGCGATCTTGCGCAGCGCAAATTTCCAGGTTTAGCGCAACAGCGCAAAAATTGGCAATCCGCGGGATTTTAGCGCAAATTTTGCCAAAATCTTGCTAACTTATCTAAATTGGGCTTTGATTGACTTAAAATCACCGCGGCCCATGACAGTTCAACATAGCAATGACGACCGATGTGCGATAATCAAAATGGCGGCCGCCGAATGGGATGAAATTATGGATTAATTTTTAGTTAAAGATCGATATTTTTGGTAGTAACGCACAAACTTATAGTATAAAAAATTCCAGAACTTCACGGCCACACAATAAAATGTGTTAGATGAAGTTTCTCAAAGCGGTCACACAGCAGCGTCGCTTGCTGTCTCGGCTTATGACAGAACGAACGCATTTAATCTATAGGCGTCAGGCATGCACGCAAAGACGGAAGGCTACTACTCAGCACGTTGTGTAACTTGGTGATTCATTATAATATAGGCATATATAATACTATTTTGAAGTTACATTTGTAATGAGCGCAGATTTCAGTGAGCGCAAATTTTGCAAAATTAAAATTATTTGCGATCGTCTGAATACATTAATCTTGTGGTTATAGGAACTTCATAACTGCATTTTTGGCTTTATTGTCTAATTTCTAGAACGCCAAAGCTTTACACTAAATGACAAAAACACTGTTAGATACTTTGGTACACTGATTCAATGAAAAAATAACGAACATTTTGATTTTTTAACTTGCGCAAAATTCGCGCAAATTTCACGTTTTTGGTGCGCAATTTTTTCAACTTTTTGGCGCAAATTTCTGGGGGCCCTAATATATATATATATATATATATATATATATATATATATATATATATATATATATATATATCATTTTCAACATTCACTAAAAAAATAACAATACGAAAAGGCTCTAACCGCTTCATCTTGACTGTCTATCCAACATCCCTGCTCAGTTAAAACCTTGATAACCTCCAAATGACCTTGAGCTGCGGCACGATGCATAGGAGTGTATCCGAGCTGTATGGAAAAGTGCATCACATATTAAATATCAAAAATTGCAGTATCACTCAAAATATTGAAATGTTGCTTACTTTGTTTTGAAAATGAAGCAAAGTAATCCTTAGCCTCTTTCTAGCAAATGAAACTTATAATAGGACTATGCATGAAGTCTTACACTATCAACATTACAGGGTCCCAGCTACTTTCACTTTATGCACATCTGACCTAATTGGCAACCTCTAACAGTGCAACCCATGCACTTGTAAGTTACATATTCTATCAGCTTAACTCTTCTTCTGTAAGAATATAAACTTATAAGTAGTGCTTTGGGTTTAGTGAGCCATCAACTGATACATTGCGCAATACATGTTGGGATTATACAAAATAAGAATTAGCGACAACAAATATAAAGCTACCTTGATTAGCAAGCCGAATGCAATTATATAGTTAAACACTTAGAAAAAACCACTTGTGAAAACAAAAAAGGGAAACTCATATGTGAAAAACCGGACAAAATTACTATCAAAGATTGGCCTAAGTTACCTTATCTTTAGCATCTATGTCACACCCCATAGCAATCAGGCAGAATACAGTGCCTGTAAATCCATTGACCGCAGCATAATGAAGCGCTGTACGACCCTCCTAGAAGAGAACACAACAATAAAACAAATGCTGCATCATGTAACGTAATCTCTTTTGCTTTCACTGTTATGCGCACCTTCTCTTTACATCTGCCTGTAACCTATAGGTGTGCAATTGAAGTGAATATTTACAGTGGCATAAATTTCTGATCAGTAACAACTAATAAGGATTTCAGTCAAATTTGCAGCAAGTTCAGCATATTAAACTGAATAGTATGCCTCGAAATGTAATTGCATCACCTATAGCTGTAAGATACATATTACTTAACAAGAGTTCCAAATCACTAGCTGTTGTGAACACTGAACAGTTTGTGTATTACTGAAAGATAAAACTGATGCATTAGATTATCACAAAATTCTATGCTGTCAATCATATTATTGAATAATGTTCACATTCATGACTGGTATTAATTATTACACTGATCATCATGCCGAATTACCGATCAGACCAAATGCCTAAGAAATTCTAGACCAACAGCACAATGGTCTTTAAGAGACTCACTCAGTAAGCACTGAAATAATACAAAATAATAAACTGCAAATATAATTTTATTTCAGAAAATTTATATCTTTCTCTACAAGTGTTCAGATCAGCACTTCTGTCCAGATATCTTCAACTTTATCTGGTCCCTCTTCCCGATGTTCCCTTCATTCATTCATTCCAAGAATTTATATAGCGCCTCTTCAAGAGACCTACTCAGAGGAGCAAATGTATTTAAAATGTTGATGCATAAGTTTTCAGAAACATTCATACATTTGATTCGTTGATCTACCGGGCTTACTCTGTCTGGGTCGAAGGAAGCCCCAAGTGAAACAAGGGCCTTCAATCGATCGGTCTGGCCCTTGCTTGCTGCCAGACGAAGCTTATCGGAGAGTGAAGCACCCGGAATGTATGCGGCTGTACCTGCAGTCGACGTCACTGCACACAAAGAAGAATCTCATCGATAATCCAAAACCTCAAATCAGTAGTCCTACAACAATTCTCAACAAATACGCATTGCTGTGCAACATTGACAGACGCAAGACACTATGATAAGTCTAAATTGTCGGGTGTGGCGGTGTAGGGGTATTTTCTCTGCGTTGGAGACGGAAGGTTGCAGGTTCAAATTCATTTCAAGCTGCCACACAGGGGCCCTGAGCAAGTGCTTCACTGACAATTGATCATGCGCTTCAGCTTGAAACTCCAATTCAGTGTCCACGCTGCAGTCGAGAGCAACTCTTAGTAGAAATCTTGAAGGGGCGCTATAACAAGCACTCATACAAAATAGATTGAACAAAGCTCTTGCAAAACATGCCTGTGGCTCAGTATGTGACTCACACCACATGACAGCTGAGGACTTCATTGTAGCGTATTAAATCGCTATTATCTATCAAACTAACTTGTCTAGTATTAAGTATTAATTATAAGTAGAAGTTAAGATAGACAATGTAGTGGCGTTGATTTAGTTAGTTAATTAATTGGCGTTGCTAGAAGAATTAATATTTAGTAATATGATCAGCAAACGAAAACACAGAAGCGCTTAATAAAGACAGCGAGGCTGATCGAGGTTGGTTGCTAATGGTAACTATATCAACACACGTAACGTAATGACGCGCTAACGGATTAAACGCACGTCATCGAGCGAAACGAAAAAATCTTTGATTTCTGCAATTTGAGGTTGATACAGAAGGGTCATTTTGTTGTGTCAAATGAACTCTTAAGTTAAATTAACCGCAGAATGAACAGTTTGGTACAGCTTCGACGTTTGGAAGAAGTGTAGCCAGTAGACGTTGAGTTTTTCGGGACAGTTTTGTGTTCGAAGCAAAATCTGGAACCTGTTTTAACTATCGTCATTCGTTGGTGGAGAGTTTGATCGTTGATTTTGAATTTTGCGAACGTTGGAGAGTCGCTGGAGATAATCACACGGTTGATTAAAGCTGGAGATAATCACACGGTTGATTAGTGTTGTTATGATCACTTGGTTGATCATATGGTCGATGTGTACGCTGGAATTGTGACACTTCTCATCTATTGAAGTAAGAAGACTGGTGTTAGCGAATACAAAATATGCATTCTGGAATTCCGTGGTTCGGCCTGGACTGCGAAACTTCATCGGTGTATATTATTCCTCATCAACTTCGAAAGACACTTGGTTGTCAGAAAACGAGAATCGAACTACGACAGTTTACCGAATTGGCAGACGTTGAACTAGAAAAGAATATCTACACTCAAGTGAAGATAAGAATTAAATAATATAGTAGATAATCAACGCCAATAAGTAAATAGGCATACTGCGTAATTGTATTGTTTATTTAACAGCTTTCAATTATATTATACATTTATAAAGAATTGGTTTTCTCTTTGAACTGGCCATTTAAATGCAGTACATTTTCAATACCTGCTAAAATAAGCTTAAGACGGATAAACGTTACATTCATACATATACATATTATACAAACATTCCTGACACAACCAAAGCGAAAGAACATCTATCTATAGAAACATCCAGAAATGACCAGCATCTGCTTACAATGATGGCAGAAATACCATTAAATGCTGTAGCCAAGAACCATGCTACGAGATGTCAACTCATAACAAACCAGACCAAGACAGCAGATAATGCCCACAACTTATTTCCAGTGTTGCATAAGGATGTTTAGCACAGCCGAAGCCTTTCAAACAGTTTAGAACTTTTTACCATTTGCAGGTTCATCAAGGTCATTTGAAGAGTCTGAACTGTCGGATTTACAGTCAATATGTTCCATCCTTGCTTTTCAGCGTCTTCAACCAAATCAAAGTATGCTCTAAAATTCATACAACATACATCATCATTTCGTACAATGTTTTAATTGTACTCATAAAGTACTATAAAACCAATAATTGCTTTCTAAACTAATAATCGGATTTCCAATTATCATTTAACAGTATCCAAAAAAGTAACGGAAGATTAAGAAAACACAGTGACACAAAGGTTTTATAACTATGAGCATTGGTGTCAATAATTAATACTGCATGGAATAGCACAACGTATACATCATAAACTCTCTGTTTGGTTCATAAGAATCTCTCAGAAAGGTTACAAAAATAAACCATGCCACACAGCAATGCATATGCATTGGGAGACAATCACAACTTGTGCAATGTATTGCAATTAATTTCCATTTAAATCAACACTGATAAATAATTTTCTCGCTCTGTGCATGCCATTGTGGGAACCATGTTCTGATTATTAATTAGCTCCTTTTTCTTGCAATGTAGGGCAACCACTGATATTGAAGCTGTTGATATAGTCAATCCCACACAATGACACGAATGATGCTCACTACACAATTGGTCAATGCATATCATATGATTATGTGCCTACTCTGATGCTATATATCAGAATATCACAAGTTACAAAGCATGCAAAAGTTTGTCATATTCTCTAAAGATGGAACTAACCTTAAACCTGACCCTAGATGACCCTGATGATGACTAACCAGACACTAACCAACCCTTAAGATGCCAATCATAAAAATGTTGCCTGCCTTGATGTCAAAACCCAGAACGGTAGAGAGCAAATTCACATAACCTGCTTGAGGCAACAACGTGACGGGTGTCAAAGTAGTGCCTGGGTTCCACAAATGCATGGGGTGTGAACAGATCCACTATGCTATAAGTAGGATGACAGCAAGTGGCAATTTCTTTAGGATTACCGGTTTTCAAAGGTCCTAACATGCAAAGCATGCAGTTCAATATGAAAAACCACGCTCCATAAAAAGAGTAACTCCTAAATAGGAAAAAGAAACCTTCAGGTGTCTGTCAAAACATGGTCTGTCATTGCCAGTCGTTTAAGGACTTTGTAACGTTCCGCAATATTAGTGGGAAACGGTGGTGTATTGGGTATGTTCGTCACCCTGCAGCCGGAGGGTTGCAGGTTCGAATTCACCTCAAGTCGCTGCGTAGGGACCTTGGGCAAGTCCTTCACTCACAATTGCTCAGCGCTTCGACGTGAAACTCCGATGCAGTGCTTGCGCTGTAGTCGGGAGCGCCTCTGAGATTGAAGGGGCGCATAAACAAGTGCACATACAAATATAAAAAAATAGTGCCTTGGCAAATCTGACTAAGTCGCTGGAACCAGGTTATCCTCTGGGGTTCAATCAAAACAAAGTCGATTGGTAGAGGTCAAGATCCGGAGAGTCAGGAAGCTATGCAACCGAGGTTCATGCCTTTTGCATAGTAGGCGCTGTAGAAGTTCCGAGACTATGATTACCATTAGTTTCTCAGGTCAATAGTATACAGAGCAGTCAACAAAATGAGTTTGAACATGAAAGTATATGAACTAAAGACTTAACATAAACCGATCAGACAATTTCAGCGTTCACATAATTATAAACTTAATAACTGCGCAACATGCACTTACGCTTAAATTTATTTAAAGTATTTTGCAAAAACGTTCACCCTTGATTAATTGGCTTCTCAGTATTTCCGGTTCATTTGCCACAAACTTGTGAAGTCATTTAGCGCGTTTATAATTACAACGTAAGATAATAACAATAATAATAATTTTCGTTTATTCAACAATCCGAGGACATCCGGAGAGTTTTTTTACATACAAAAGTGAAATATTTCCACGATTTTCGACCGGATGATTAAAAAAGGGTGGTCAAAAATTTTGGGGGATGAAAATGGAAACTTTCCATGAGATTTCGACTGAATGACTATAAATAAGGTCGTCAGAAATTTTGGCGGATGAAAATGGAAAATTTCTCCCGCAAGGATTCAGCCCCCCAAAACTGAAATCCTGGCGCCGCCACTGCCGCGAAGGACATGGGCATGGCAACTGTTCCATATGACCACAGTATAAATGATTATTTATACTGTGATATGACCGCGGAGAGCAAGCGCTCGTCATGTGCAGCTTTGTAATTACACGGCGCCAATGGCAGCCTACAAAGCAAATCCGCCCAACGGGGGCTCGAACTCTCTACCTCTCGCTCTCTTGGCCAGCGTGTTAACCACTACTCTACCGGGCTCCCGGTCTGTTCAGTTAGTAGTTAAGTTTAATTAAGATTGCTGCATAACTTGTAAATGTAAAGCGCAGTGCGTCTTGCAGGCGTTTAATTGAAAAAAGATATTATTATTATTATTATTATTATTATTATTATTATTATTACTATTAATAGGCAACATTCAATTTTCTGCAAATTCTCATGATAAGTTAAGTTAAGTTATGACGCTATTATTGGTTATTAGACAAACCGGTGTTCAATCATTTCCTTTGTTCCGTTAACGATAGCGGTCTGAAGTAAAAGGAATCTTGAAATCTAAAACAGATATTTTTTAATTCTGATAGCTTAGCTGACGAAATACAATGGATATGGACATGAAGAATGCAGTGGATTCTTATGCAATTGGTAAAGCAGTTTGAATGCTATTTTGATAGCTGATAGTCTGATGTTTTTGCTCGTTTCGTTTGCGACGCGGTAGTTCGCCAATAAGATAAAAGAATTGACCCGAATTCCAGTATCCCCGAAAACGCGGAAAATGCACAAAAGCCGGATTTTCTGAAAACGGTTTTATAGAAAGCGGCAGAACTCCTGATAAACTATTAAGACTTAAATTCAATACATTACATAAACTGTCCTGATTTGATCAAGGACATGTGTTGAACCCACTCCTCTCACCATTGCTTTATCTTATTCAAATGTCATGCCATGCAAACCAAAGTGCAGTATAAATAGCTGGTGATTATAGGAACATATTTATATTGGATTTAGGATTTTGTGTGCTATTTAAAAAATTTGACTTGCTTTACTCTATTGAGGTGATATCATGTTTGCACACCAAAATGCTGATAGCAATTAGTGTAAATATTAAAGAATATTCTTATGATGGTCCTGTTTTAGTGTCCTTGATAACGCAGTTTAATGTATGAAAAATCGGGTTTCACTTAGAAAATCGATTTCGGGAATACAGGCCACACCAAGATAAATAGCCTATGGTCACTAATTTTATGTCAAATACAAGAGTTATATAAAAACTGGCTAAACTGCACATGAGATGTAGTGAAAAATGTGATAAAAGTATATGAAAGGATCACAGAATAATGCCAGATGAAAGGTGGAGTACGGACAAGGACGCATCTTATCACCATGCCTGTTTATTACAAGCTCATGCGTAGCGAAACCCCGATATAAATTTTCTACCAGTTGGATCCCAAAAAATCATCTTTTAGAAGTGAAAACAGAATAATTTGCACTAATCCAATTTTTCCGGATATTTCCGCAAGACTATTTGGAAAATTGACCAACTACACCATCCTAGTTTTGTGACTTCCAAGAAGTAGAAAATTGTGTTTTGGAAATTGTGTCAGTTTTGCTATGATATATTTGAGGAAACACGTTTTGGAGAATTCTGGTAGAAGCAGCTATGACACTTAGTGTAAACAATGCATATGCTGAAATGAAATTAAATGGTGGGATGGTGAATTATCGTTGATTTGTTATATGATGTTTGTCTCCTCCGTCAAGGATAGATGAAACAAGTAGAAAATGTTAAAAAATCCAGAGCAGAGGAGGCGTACAGTATGTAATATGTGGAAACTTAGAGCTCAGTGATAAACCCAATTATTGGAGACTACTGAGCCAACTCTGTGTTTTTACCAAATAATCTGCCAAAGTGAAAGGGAATGAGGACAAAAGAGTGATAAGTACATTTTAGAACGTGCATAAATGTGAAGTTTGATATCTTGATTATTTGACCTAAATCACTCAAGATTATACTGCATCTTCCTTGAATGCACACTTCATTATATAAATATTTTTGGCATGCTTTTGTAGGATAGTAGCTTTTGTAGTATTTCATTTGTCTTCCTTTTACAATGCTATCTATTGCTTGGCAGAAAATATGGCATAAAATGTTGATTTTTTTACTGTGTGCGTTTGTAGAAAGCTTGTCATCTCACGGACTGGGTGGAGCAGGAGATCATCCTCAGCAGCCGGATACAGACTGCATCAAGCTCTTTATTGGACAGATTCCTCGCAGTATGTCTGAAGATGAATTACGAGATATGTTCGAGGTCTATGGTCCAGTTTTTCAGATAGTTGTCCTCAAGGATCAAGGAACAATGGAGAACAAAGGTGAGTGAAACCTTCTAAACCTTTCCTGAATTCTTGTACAGTGTCCTGGTAATGTTAGGTGACTTTATTGATTTAATATTTATTGCATGGTTATTCAATGTAGAATTGGCTCCAACTTATTGAACTCATTATCTGATCAATTGTTGTAAAGTCAGCCAACAGAAGAACAAATCTGCTCCATGGTCATTTCATCTCTTACTGATATTCTTTCCATTGTTTTAAATCCTTACTATCGTGAAGCAATACAAGATGACATTTTTAACTGAATATCTGCTGAGAAAGCTTCAGATGCTGTGGTATGTAGTTCTGGATGATTTTTGTTGTGAGGGTCATTTTATATCAAGTCTTGTCTTGTCTCCAACCTTCTTGGTCCAAAGGTTGGTTACTTAATAGACAAGTTTTCTCTATCTTTTCCTGAGTCACAAAACAGGAAAAGATGTAGAAAACTTGCTAGATGAAGTATGAAGCGACTAACCCTGTGACCGAGGAAGGTTGATGACTAGACAAGGCTTGATATGGATGCTCTCTGTCAACAAGAGTCTCGAGAAGTATGGTTTCATACTTTAACGACAATACTGAAATTCATGGAAATTTAATCCTTCTTGTCAGATGAAGCAGAAGCACGTGCTTGACAGCTGCAATGAAACGTTTATCTTTGCTTAGACCAACAAAATGATTAATGTGGGTTTCCAGTAATGCGACCGAGTCACTTTTTTGTGCAACTCAGGCATTTTGCGGAAAAATTTTATGTGGTGTGTACATTCTTACTGACACTCACATAACACGTTTATTATGTTCCATGACATATATTGCTGAAATAAAATTCTTCCTTGTTTAAATATGCTTAATTTTGCCTATGTTTGTGTATTAATATTATTCTAACTTATTTTATTACTGCCATTTCGCCATGATCAACTTCTTTATTACCACAAGATTGCAAAAATTTTGCAGAGAAAAACGCTAATTGTTTGCATACATGTGCCTCTGGTTCCAAGCAGGAAGTAAATGACTTGCAAGTCATGTTGGCCTTCCGTACAGGACCATGTTATTTGTTCATTGCCAGCTCAGTCAGTGGCAGAAGATCAGAATGAGCACTTCCATTCATTCCATCTAATCTAATAATCTAATATAACATTTGTAAAGCGCTTCTCACAGCAGACCTATTCAGAAGCGCTCTCTGCATGACAGGCAGACCCATGAAAGATTCACACTTAAGTGTGACCTTGCGCGCGTAATAAATTTATGTAATAATAAAAAATAATAATGAAAAGAGAAAGGTCTTCAAGTAGCGGAAAGATGCAGTTGAATTTCCTACTAGAATCCTGCCACAAATTCCAGAGGGAAGGTGATTCCACTTTGAGGGACCCGCAATAGCACAAGCCTGACATTGGGTTGATGAGGTTCGTGATTGAGGTACAAATAGATCAAGGCGGTCAGCAGAACAAAGAGGACGTGAAGATCTGACAGAAAGAGACTTGCACATCAAGTATATAGACGCTAAGCCCTGCAAAGACTTAGTAACTAGGAGCAAGACCTTGTATCTGATTCGGGCAAAGATCGGGAGCCAGCGAAGGTCATGAGTCGTGAATGTGGAGATGTGCGAGTATCAAGGAAGTCGTGGATAAGTCTAGCAGCAGAATTTAGGACAGATTGCACAGATGACAGGCGAACCTTATGAAGCCCAATTAGTAGGGAGTTACAGTAAGTAAATTCGTGAGGAGATAAAGTCTTGTACCATTGTTGTAAACACCTTGAAGGACATCGATCTCCTAATTGCCATTACTGGGGACATGGGAGCTGAAGTTATTATGTCTTTCGTCTTTCTTTCAAAGTTCTATAATTCATATACCAGTCTTAGTGCAGTGAAAAGCTACTGCATAAACAATTTCAGGCTGATATGTTTAGTGTCAAAATGATGTTACGTGTGGGTTAACATGAGTCTCTGTTATTAAGTGACAATGGTTCTTTTAGGATGTGCGTTCCTGACTTATTATACAAGACAGGCTGCCATAGATGCCCAGAATGCATTACATGGAATAAAGACACTTGCTGGAGTAAGTGATATGTCTAATATACCTTACGTGTCATCATCATCATTGTCGCTGATGTTGATTTTTATGGTGCTATATGTTCTATTGCTACCTACACCAGAGCATCAGGAGATTGACATCTGCTTCTTGCATAGGAAATTGATAATTAAGTTACTTCCTTGTTTGTACTGTTTGTTGATGTGAATATTCTGCATGTTCTTTGGAACTTATAAAAACTAATAAATGTAAGATTATTTTATGATATTTCATCTTATTGCAGATTTTTACTTTAAATTGTATTGATTTCTTTATTTAAAATTCAGTTTTTCCCTATAATTTAGGTGAGAGAGAGCTGCACTGCTACATATAGGTTTTCTTCTGTTTTAGATGAAAAATCCATTGCAAGTAAAGCCAGCAAACAGTGAATTAAAGAATGGTAAATCATTGCTTTGAATTCTTTTTTCGTTTTAAGGAGCTCTTTTGATAATCGATATTGTATGTATCGTTGATTCATTGTGTTGAAATTTGACCAGACCGGTTATGAACTTTATAAATTCTATGTACCATATTTTTTCTTAGGAATTTTAGACTTTGTTACATATGTGCACATATGCGTGCATTCGCACGCCACACACACACAGAGATTGGCAATCGAGTGTAAAGCAGCCGTAAGCTGTGAATTAATTCAGGTTTTTTAAGGCAGAAGAATTAAAATTGCATAGACGTGTTTGGCTTCTTGTATTGGAATGCATCAATGTTATGTTGCTTTGTCGATATTTAATAATGTTCATCTAAATTGCATCTGTGTGGATCCGTTGCTGTTTTTAGAGGAGGAGAGACGTCTGTTTGTTGGAATGCTGCCAAAAACGATGGGTGACAACGAGTTGACAGTTATGTTCGCTCCATATGGTGCACTGGAGGACTGTGTCATCCTGAAAGATCGTGATGGCCAGAGCAAAGGTGAGAATCAAATGCTTTATAGCCCAGTGGTTCCCAACCTTTTTTGACTGTCGGGCCACTTTTTCTAAGTTGGAGGACACGAGGGCCACTTTTTCTTAGTTGAAGGATATTAGGGGGCCACAAGGCTAAAATTTAATTAAGTAAAGTCGTATAAAATTGTACTAATTGAATCAAAATAGAATGTTTGATGCGATTTATTGACATCCAAATAAAATAATTTGTAATAGAAAAGAATTATTTATTCTATTAAGTCAAAATTGACAATTTTTACATATATTTTTCTTAATTCATTGAGATGCTGCGGGCCATTTTTGTAGGCCAGGCGGGCCACTTTTGGCCCGCGGGCCACGGGTTGGGAACCGCTGCTTTAGCCCCATTTCTATAGTAGAGTGCAGGGATGGATCTACTGAGGTCAGACAATGCAACTGAATGGTTTTAAAACTCTTGTGGAAAAGACACAGCGACTTCATTTGCCAGCTTCAAGTGAATATCTTCTGTCTTTTACTTTCATTTATTTCATATTCAGAATTGATGTAAGTAGCAATATATGCAAATGTTTCAGTAACATAACATTAAACTGAGATCTATTCGTTGAATCCTAAATTATAGCCAGATGTTTTGGCATGTAAATAAGATAACTGCATTTTGACTTTTTAAAACAAATTCTATGCTTGTAGTGTTTGTGTTAAAAACGATTTTTTTATAGATTCTAATTTATATTTCTGTTTCCATTTCAAATCAGTTGCTTCCAGTTTTATTAACTGAACGTGTGTCCTGTTAATTGTGTTAAAGGCTGCGCTTTTGTCACGTATGCCTCAAGAAAGAGTGCACAGCTTGCCATCAAGTCTCTGCATCATTCCAAAACACTTGAGGTATGGACGTAGTATTAATTTGAGCTCTTAATTGTACTGCATTGTATTTTTTAATTTCATTAATTCATTCTGAGAATTTATGTAGCACCTCTTCCCGATATATCTACTCAGAGGTGCTCTCTGATTTGTTAAGCGTCTTTCAGAATGCACGCCAAGCAGAGGAGCGCCCAGTGCAAAAGTCTTCATGTGAGAAAGGCTTGTTTTGGGGGAAAGTGAAAAGTTGTAGTAAGACCACCAGATGGTGTGGTGGTGTGAAGCAAAGGGTCGGTTGATTCCATAGTGAATGACCAATGCAGGCAGAGGCATGGAATTCGGCCATGGCCGTTCTTATACGAGGAAAAGAGACGTAAGTAGGATTGGAAAAGCAGAGCAGGCAAAGGATGACAGCCGAGATGAGTTGACATAGTTGCCGTTATGTCATAATGCACGTGTTGTGCAGATGACTCATATCAAACGTTCTAATATCAAACGAATTCTGATTTACTACTATTTTTATCACAATATGTTGTGTTTTGCATGTCATACTTTCTACACAAAGGTTTCATTATATACATGCTTCAGTATAGAATTAACTCTGCAATAATGTAATCGAAGAGTTATGATCTATATTGAATTGCAAAATTTGACTTTATGCATGAACAATGAGCATGCACAGCAGTTATTGATCTTGTGCCTAGAGGCAACTGTATTATGCACATAAATTGTTTTGTTTTGTAGACCATGGCTGTTTCTGAACTATTTGAGGTGTAGAATTTTCAACCAGAGTTTGAATATCTGTGTACATATTATATATGCATTTTAATTTACTTTGGTACTGTATTGTGAACTTTGCCTCCTTTTAATAACCATGCCATTGATAACTACTATTGAGAGAGGTAGAGGATAAATTAACAATGACTTTGCTTATTGCTTTAATGCATCTGTCGATCTTTTTTTAATGTTGAGCTCTGATTGTCACGTACAGGGTTGTCGAATGCCCCTTGTCGTTAAACCAGCCGACACACAGAAAGAAAAGGAGATTAAATCGAAGCAGAAGAAAATGATGGACAGTAGTCAGAATTCATCGCCGTACATGTCGGTGAGAACTGTTTCTGCGTCTTTTCATACGTTTGTTTGGGCTGAGTGTCCCCCTGATTTTTCTGTTTTGAAGTATCAGGAATTTTATCTGATTGTTTGCAATGTTACATTTTTTATGGACTTATTGAACTTGTTTCTCAAATGAATGTTTTTGTAGACGTTATTTTTGTTTGATTGGAATGCATTGAATTATTATGTTTTAAACTATATGCTGTAAATGTAATTGAGTTAGTATATAGCCTTTGATTTTACATCGGGCAGCCTGGTTACTGGCCTGTGTCTTAAATTGTTGTTATCATTGATGAATTTGTTTTTCCAATGATATCTAATCATTGTTTTCTTTGTAGCTGCTTCAGCAAGCAATGGGAGGCAGTCATATGGCCAGTATGAGTGGCAGCCTTGGAGGTAGTTGCTTTTCTGAAAATGTTTTTCTAGACTTCTCAGATTTTGTTAGCATAATAAATATGCTGCTGCCAGAATAAGATGATAATTTATGAACTGAATTTATGCATTAATGACAGCTTGATAGGCAAATTTGTAATAGACTTGCAGTGTGACCTCTGTGTCCCGTTGATTAAATTTCTAAATTTAATTGTGGTTTATACAACCGTGTTATAACAAATCACTTGCTATGACCTGTGTACAATAACCCAAACCCATCATGCTTTTTCCATGTTTCTAGGCCATGTCTAAGTAATCCACGCTGAAAATCTTGACTTTGCAAGTCGACAGTTTAAAAGTGCCTGACTTATCTGTTTAGAACTATAATGATCCTAGGCACTGTGTAAATATCTTCTTGTGTAATTTGACAATCCAAAGTAATGTTAAAGGTAGTTTTCATTATATTCGTGCTAGTATATTGACTGTTCATTGTTCTGTTTGCTCTCTTATGCATACATATATATAACCCAATTCTACTAATGTTATCTTAAAGTTTAAATACCATTTGTCTTTAGTTCTTCGTTTGCTAGATTTTTTTCATCTTTTGTTGTTAGGAACAATTCTGTAAAAGGGGCCACACCTCTTGACCATGATTGTGTATAATTTATTGCCATTTTCTTCTTTTAAAATGGAGATAATGAACTAGAAATATTTATATTCTAAAGGTGCATCATCCCACGGTGGCAGCGGCAGCAACTTGAGTGGTCCACAATCAGGATATAATGCATCACTAGGCGGCTCAAGGTTTCCTCAGCCTTCAGGACCAGGAATGAATCAGCAGTATCCAATGTCAAATCAAGGTCAGTAAATTTTGTTTTAGGTCTTTTCATTAGCCCAATTTGTCCCCCTTTTTCAGAACCAGTCTGAAATTGTTGGTTCTGGAGTAACTCAATTGGTTTTTATGATAATGCTAATCATTTTCTGTGGATAGATTTCATTACAATATTGAAGATGTTGTTTGAGTTCGTGAGTCATTTTAGAAACTCTTCTTGATGTGTCTTCTCTTCACTTAAGACTATTTCAAATTACAAGTGGAGATGACTTTATGATGTTGCATTTCTTCATCCATTTAGGTGATGTAGCTCATGACAACAGTTGAACAATGTAAGCATTTTAAGAAGATGCATTCACTATTTTATTAGGTCAGATTGTTCATGTTTTGCTGCTTAGGCTTCAATGGTAGCCTGTTGTTTTGTGGGAGATGGTTGGATAGTGGCACACTGGCACAAGGATCAGAGATGAGGATTTGATAATTGCTGACCCATAAGGTTGACCTAATCTTCCATTTCCCAGGGGTGACTGCAGAACAAGCATTAGGACAGATGGGTGTCTGCCTTACAGTTATATTCAACTCCTATTCAACTTCATTATTATCATCTGTTAGTGTATCATGTTATCTTACAGCGTGCTTGTCTGTTTGAATTCGTCTTTTGTTCTCTGCCGTCATGCGGCAGGTTCGTATGCCCAACATCATGCATCACTCATCTCTATTTTGTGCCTCTCTCAACAGTCCCCTGTAGCCTTCCTTCATCATCATCCAGTCCAGTAGCATTGTTCTTGGTCTTCCTCATGTCTTTTCCCCCTCCATTCTTCCTTTGATGATTTCTCTTACTCTGGTGTCACCTCTCATGATGTGGCCAATCCAGTTTCTCTGCCGTCCTTGTCTGTTTGAATTAATAAACGAATATTTATATTGTTAGTGGTAGTAGTATTTCATCTGTTTGGTTTATAGGACAGGGAATGAACAATCCTGCTGCTGGCTTTCAGGATATTGCATCAGCATTAACTGCTATTGCCAGCAACCCTGGTAAATACATTCCTGTGCTATGCTTCATCAAACTTGTTTAGGTCAGACTAGTTGTATTCATTTGTGAGTCAGAAAACCAGAAATTTGATTGTGACTATTGAATAGGATTACTGTAGTTCTAGCTTTGTTTACTGAACCCTTTACCAACTAAGGGTATATAATTTCCCATACAAGATACTATACTATGGTCTGTAAAGGGTTAAGTGTTGCTATCTAGTATCTAACATGACGTGTAGCTGGGTCCGGTATGTCATCGGATTTGTCTCTTCCTAAATTAAACGAAGATTATTATTAGAAATGTTCTCAGCATAGAATATGTTGCAGTTCTAACCAAAGTCGCTAACATTTTGCTTTTCACTAATGGTTGGTGTATACCAGTGATTCACATGCCAATGCTGAGTAGATAATTAATGTACATGCTACCAACAATGACAATGATATTAATGACACTTGTACTTCCACATACAACATGGAGGAGTTGTACATGCTGTCTGTTCTGTAGAATGGGTTTAATGTTCTTTTTTGTTTTATCTGTGTGTGGCTGAAGATGAATGCTACTTGATTGTCTTCTGTTGTGAGGCCAGAAGCACATGTGCTGACTGCTGATTTGCCGATAGAGGATTTGCGTATATATGATAAATGTTGTAATAGTAGTAAAATGGTCAGTTGTTGCTTGTGGCTTGGTTTTCATGTCACCTTTTGGTACTGAAGACTTGTTAGTAAAATGGTATTTGTGAAATTGTGATAGTGAGAATGATGAATTTTTTTATCTGAGTATTGTTTACTTATTGATGAACTTTCTGATCTGAATGACTTCAATGTTTAGGATGACTGCCACTGAATGAATTTATGTTGAAGCAGTGCTATTGAAATTGGTGATTACGATTACAGTGATGGATTTCGATACTGTTGCAGTGCTGAATACCCTGCTGAATCCTAACATGGCCTTGCTTCAGCAGCTCTCATCGATGAACAATCCATCTTCGGGAATGTTGCCCTCTGGACAATCAAATTCGAGCATGTCTCAAGGTATTCGGTTGTGAATATTATTTCTGGAGGATTCATGACAGCTGAACAGTTTTTTTATTGCAGCCTCTCAGAGATGTTTCAGTGGATATGAAGAGTTAGTGAATTCATTTTTTAATTGACCTTGGCACATGAGGGGCAGGCAACCTGCTCTCTCTGCCAAGGTCATGTGATGAGAAGAGTTAAACAGTGTTTTAACAGTGATGACTTTAGGATTTGTGTTTTAGACCCTTTGCATGATTTCATTTGGATTAGAATGGCAAATAAATTATTTATAAGATGTGCTATGTTATTTATTTTTTGAGCTGTTATGTGCCATGACAGCTGTGTGTGTGTGTGAACTTATTCTTTGAAGTTGATGTGTCTTTGAACTTGTGCAGGAGGAATGTTTGGATCACAAGGAAACTCTGGCATGAGAAATGTTGCACGACCTTATTTCAATTCTGGAAAAGGCCATGCAGAAGGTATTTGAGTGTTAATCATGTTTTACAAGTTACTCATGTGTTGAAATGGTTCCTTATTGTTGCCATGTTATGTAACAGCATTACTTAAAAGTTGCTGTGTTTACAATGCCATGTTGAAATGGCGAATAGGTACATAATTAATGCATATTTCTATAATCATTATGATTTTAACGATATATGAGCTATTTTTCTTGTCTTCCATGTTCAGTTTTCGTTCTCTTTATCAGATTTATGCGAGGCTTGATTAGATCAACAGCATTTTCTCTTGTGTCTGTAGTACTGTGATGTTAGCTGGTCAATGATGTAAATCAATGTTGTTTGTAAAAGCTGGTCATTGCTGGATCATTGTCAAATGATACGAAGAAGAAAAACTGTGATCTGTAACACAGCTAGAGAAGTCTTGAATTCAGGTCAAATTTTTTAGATGCACAAGTTTTGTTTATTCTGTTGAAGTTTGTTTTGTCATCTAATTCAAATCTCTGTCTTTATCTTTTCTTCTTCTTCTTCTTAGAACTTTCTGTTTTACGCTGTTTTTTCATCTGGTAGGTCCCGAGGGATGCAACCTATTCATCTATCATATCCCGGAAGAATTTGGAGATTCGGACCTCATGCAGGTCTTTGCACCATTTGGCAATATTGTCTCCTCCCGTGTTTTCATTGATAAGAAGACCAGCGTCAGCAAAGGCTTTGGTAGGCAATGCTAAAACTGTTGCTCCATTATTCATATGTTTCTATAACCTTTAGGACCTTAACGATGATAGTGTATTAAAAGCAGCTGGGAACTGATGCAGCTCATCATTAAAGTCTTAAGAGATTATTGCTGAGGGAATAATTAGATTATGCTTTCATTAATCGCTGTGAACAGAGCTCTGGAATTTTATGGATGGTAGTTGCAATTTTTTTAGTTGTAGATCAATGTTTACTTTATAACATTATTACAAATTTTTATATGCATGAGGATTGTGGAATACAACTAGACTATAACACGGCTGCATATTTTTTCGATTAATTGGTCGACTAATTGTTAGAAAACTAATTAATCAAGTAATTTTTAGCTTGATTGTTTATTTTTGCTTTTATCATGATGTTGGGTTGCCAATTTCAGGGCCTAACAATAATTTCAGGGCCTAACAATGATTTCAGGGCCTAATAATAATGGTGAACACTGATAATGTAGAACATTTGAGTGGAGATTTAAGTGATCATTTTGCAATTAGGGTAAATACTGGTGGAAGCATCAATGTCCGCAACATGAAATATCTGCTTTGCAATTTAAGCTGTTCACTGACCATGGTTTTTAAACACATTGCTGACGTATTTGGCATGTAAGTATTTTTGATGTCAGAAATCTGAGCAATGTCAGCATTTTCTGTAGTCCTCAGTGACTACATTTGATCAGTTTTTCATGTTTGACATAAAATACCAAATTAATCTAATTAAATCAATTGATCATTGTTAACTTTGGAAATTAATTTATTAATTTACCTTTTTACCAGAACCATATATTACATTATAACACACGTATAAAGTTCCTTGCATGCAGTTTCTTAGTAATTTGCTAAAATCTCTAACTGTTTAGAGTGTTTTAATTGTTTAAATATAAGTGCTATCCCAGAATAATTGTATTATATAAAGCAAATGAGTTGTAATATTGTAATCAAAATATTTCTGCTTTCATGTAACTTCTCAGTAGCACAGAGCATAACGTTTAAAGTTTGTTAGCAGATAGTCTCTGATTTTGTGTTGTGATATTTTTCCAGGCTTTGTTAGTTACGACAATCCGATGTCGGCAAAGAATGCCATTCAGGCAATGAACGGCTTTCAGATTGGCAATCGCAGGCTGAAGGTCGAGCTGAAGAAACCAAGGACAGAGGGCAAGCCGTACTAAGGAGGAGTACGTAAGTGCATGCGGGTAAGTTCAGACTGAATTCAGGTAAAGTTTACAGCTCTGATTTGTAGCTAAGATATTGTCATCATATCATCAGTATGTTGTGATATCTTCAATTTTAAATCAAGATGGATGAGGTGGATTGTGCAATGTTTTCACATTTTGAGTGATTCTGTCTTGTTGGTTGAAATACCTTAGCGTAAGATTTGTGTAACACATGTTGACCTGAATTCTTTTCTCATGTTTGTTCTCTATTTTCTTAAAAGTCAATTTCATTTTCAGTTTTGTGTTTCATAGTTTGGTTTAAGCATTTTGTTTCATGTTATTTTTGCTTTGAGTCATATACAATTATACATGTTAATTTTTTCTTTTTGCTGTGCCGTTAAAATTTGTTTAGCATCTCCCTTCTTTATCAAGGCTTCAGCTAGTGTCTCCATCTGAGTACATCACTGGCAGGGTTACCTTTTAAGTACCTCTCAGGAATGAAGCATATCTATCTAACCATTTAACAAGGTGTGTTTGAAGTTTAAGCTTCACACTAGACGGCCATTCCAGATGTGTGAAGCACCACATTTAGGATTAATCTTGTGGATATTTTAATAAGTTTAACTGAACCAGAAATGATGGGAGTTGCTGATGTTACTTTTTAAAATTTTGCAGCCTGGTACGCATAATTGGGTTACCATTCCAACTAGGACAGAACCATGCTCTGGAAAGTCTTTGTTGTTATGCCTCTGAAGTTTTAATAATTGGCATGAAATTACATGGATTCTTTTCTTTCAACTTGGGACTGAATAATTAGATTGATTCCTAAATATTTCACTTCGATGCCTTTATTTTAACATTATTTCAATGATCCATTTTTTTCTACAGCCTTCATTTAATTTAATTTAATTAAGTTTTAGCTATACCTTTTGATACTTTATGTTGTAATTGTAATCGAAAATTTATAAGATGCCACTTCAAGAGAAACATATGAAAGGCACTTAGAATCTGACATTGCAAAAAGTATGATCGCGTAGAATGTTTCTAAATTGGAGAGTCATTATTCTGTTCAATCAAAAATGAAACTAAAAGATCAAGAAGTTTAAGTCTCGATTCTAAGGCAGCTTATTCCAGACAGAAAGCAGAGCTTCATGCTCGAATTTGGAAGTTGGAGTGGTTGGGCAGAGTAAAGAATCTGAAACGAAGAGTGGGAGATCTTAAACTGGTCTTTTGCATAGGCAACCAGTGCAGTCAACTCATTCTTCCTAAACCCAGGAATACCACCAATTGCATAAGCACTGAAGGAGCAACATTTCAAAGATTCCCGCAGATGATGTGATAAAATGTCCTGCCTTCATGAGTGACTTTTCCTTCGTTCATGTGACAAGAAGCAACAGGGTCATAGCAGGTTGAGCTGTAAACTAGTAACATACTGTGCAAATCTGATGCAAGTCTGAGGCGGTATATATAAAACCCTGTGAGGACCAGGTGAGACCAAGACCAATTTTACCACAAGAAACCAAAGTCACTGCCCGATTTTGCCCAGAGGAAAACCCGATAGAGGATGACCGACAACATTTGAGGACCTTTCACTGCACTTCAAAAGAATGCTGTGGTCAATAATGTTGAGGGCACTCTGTGTGATAACGGGTCATTGCATAATTACGTAACGCTCGAGGGTGGGTGGGTCATTGAAAACGTTGCGAAACGTTACGTGGGTGGATGAGCTGAACGTTACGTAATGCCACGAAAAAATTTATTAATGAATATTAAGTTTCCATCGAATGACACTTTAGAAGACGGTCATTTTCGGCGTTACGTGATTATGCAATGACCCCTAAAGGTAAGAACAGTAGCACTGCAAATGTCCACAACAATATTTGCTACAACAGACTGGAGTAAACCTTTCTGAAACCCATCTATCTTGATTTTAGAGTTTGTCTCAATAAGCTGTAGTGAGAGATATTTCTCATATATCCTTTGATAAAATATTAATTGAAAATATTTTAGCGTAATACTTGTACATATTGCTTTAGCTGTTGTATGATTTGTAAACTGTTGCCGCTGAAGGTTAGATCTGTACATTGAGATGTTGACATGTATTGTTCTACTGGTGTCTGGCATTTGTCAAGTGAAGAATAATTGTCATACTGTTGTTTTCTTTTATAGATAAAATGGCAGCCGTGTTGGTCATGTGACTTCTGTAACTGTAGTATCGCAGTTTGATATCAATCATTGACGTACCTATTGCTCGTGGTATTGACGTATTTCAGTAATGAACCTGTAACTGTTCGCATATTGACTACTGATCTGCCATCTTCCATTGATTCAAGTTCGTTGTCACGCTCTGCGTTGGTGAACCTAAGTTTCAAATGGTATGCTGTGTACTGTCAGTTATTTGTTTTAACAGTAAAAGATTGCGTTATTTCGTCAAAACGGTGTGTTTTGTTGAATTACTATTATGATCTTTTGTCATTCTTGCCTATCATAGCTCTTGTATGTCCTATTCAGATGTAGTAATAATGTTCTAAGTGCTGCCATTTGTCCAGTAAAACCTGTGACTTACCGGTAGATACATTTTTTGTCTTTATGCATTGTTGTGATCACAAGCACCAGTAATGGCGGTAATGTCTCCAAAAAGTTCTAAGGCTGTTTTTGTCGGATATTTATTTGTCCACTGGTTATTACATCTCAGATTGTGGGCTGAATGCAGCAAAGTAGTGTAGTTAATGTTTAACTGATTTTACTCGAGTGGTATAGCGTGAAGTTTGCTAGTGGTATTAGTGGAACAGAATGCCTGAAAATCATTCTGCTCTGACTGGATTTGAACCTTGAACTTGTGTAGTGGCAGTCAAGTATGCTAACCACTCTATTTGGAAGGCTGCACTGTAAGTATTTTGCAGAATTTATTAATTATTTTCATCACTGTTTGTGTAGCATCACTTACAATTAAAGCATCAATCAATGAACGCAAGCAGTTATGTTTTGGAGGATTGCTAAACCAATAGATGATTTTGTGAATTGAGATTTGAATCTGTGCTTTTCACTATGCAAAATGAACCCTTCTCCAGTTTCACATTTCTAATATGATTGAATGACCTTGGATGCTATGTTAGTAATACTGGAATACCAAGAAAATCCACCACCATGTTATGGATCACAGATCCCAAATGAATTGTAAGAGATTAAAAAGTGGTCAAATTCTGTTGGACCTTGTTGTGATTCCATGTCCACAAAAGACTCCACATAATTGCTTTGTATGGTGCGAGTTTGCCTACAGTTTTACACAAAACAACCGGTAGCCAAACATGGGAAACCTGGTTTATTAGTTGCTACAGGGTATCATAATAGGAATAATGCTTCAGTTGGTCAGCTTAAGCTGACTAATCATAGCTGAAAGCAGGTAAGTTAGTGAGATATTGGCTAATAGTCTTAAATTACACCAAATAAAAACCTTCAATTCTTCAGGCGCTCACGTGAATAGCACCTTTTCAATAGTTACTACTGCTAGAAAAGTTCTTTATAAGTATCCATATACAATGCAGTGTGGGGGGAGGTTTGCGTTCTGTTGAACTTTAATTTCCAATGGTAAGTTTACAAGGGCAGTCCCATGATGTTCCCCCCAGCTGGTGTAGGCTATATCAGATTGTGATCAATGCACAACCGCTGTGGACCAGGAATCCAAGATGGGAAAAACTGATCTAGTTTTTTAACAATTAAATGTCAATGTATTCCGAGCCTGTGCCATGAAAAAGATGCATCAAGAACTTCAGCTCATCCATACTATTACGCATGCAAAAGTTATCTATAAAATATTTATTTTATTTGTGTTAAACATCATCCTTCCAAGCTAAAACTTTTTAACTGTCATGGTTTACTGTTTAGATCTGAACCTAACTTAATTATAATGAAATCAAATGCCATTGAACGACTCATAAGATAATAGAGTTATAGTTAGGCTAATGTGGAGGTCACAATTAGACATTTATTTTCCATACATACATTTTTTTGAAAACCCTCCTCCGCCATACTCACCATAAGATCGCCTAAATCTGGTTCCCAACTCTCCACTTCTGTGCACGTAATATATGGACAGCCCCTTATTGATTCAGGGTTATTTATATAGCACCTGTTCAAGAAATCTACTTGGAGGAGCTAACTACCACAGCTACAATAGTGAGATGAGATCTGAATGAATTATAATTTAAAGCAATGAAACTTATCCCAGGCATCAATCAAGTCTATTAAATGGGAGGAAAGGTATGATTGAAAAGACTCGACTCTGTCTATTAGAAGTGTGAGCTCGTGTAACCAAAAGCTTTCCCCCCGCTGAAGTGCAGAGTTCAACACGGTGCAATGCTGAGGTGAGAACACTTGATATTTACACTACAGATCGGCTTTACAGATATTAATTTTTAAAGTGCATTATTAAAAAAATTATACCATTACTAATGTGGCAATTAAAAAAGACTGTCCTGGATAAAGTTTCTATATGAGCTATATTTTATACGTTGATCATCTTAAACAGTTGGATGAGGATTTGGAAATGCATCAGCTGTCTATGAGACACCATTTGGATTAGATGACGATGAAATGTTGATTATCGTCTTTGAACTGTGAAGGACATTGCTGCAGGTGTATGAAATGTAATAATGTGTCATTTGTTCAGCATTATGTAGTTTTCTACTATGCATGAGTGGTAGGAATTTATGAATTGGTATACAAAATAGGTGTCTCTTGTTAGTGGCTTTTATGAATTGGTCGAGTATGTAAAATAGGCACTGTTTTTATAGGCTACTTAAGTTTTTTCATTCACTAATGTAGATGTTAGAATTCAAGGAGTTGATTAAACAACACGTGGATTTCCTGGGTCTCTTGAGTTGGCTTGTTCATTAACTAATGTTAATTGGTTAACTAGTGTCATTGGACATCTGAAAAGTACCATTCTTCTGCCAATTTCCATTACTCTCAACCAAAGTGCTTTATTCATTCAGATCTGGGTAGAAATTTCGAGATATTTGGCTCTACTTGTGCTCATTAGCTACAACTACAACATGGTCAATGTAATGAAACATGCCATCTTGGAACCTTCACCATGTGCATATAAACTGCCTTATGTAACAGAAATAGCTTCAGGTTTTAAAAAAAACGTGTACCTGATGGTCAAAGGCACACAAGAAACGAGATCCGAGACGCTAACTTATCTTGGATTGGTCATCTATTACTTGAGAGATCTCCTAACAGTTCTCTACACAGCTTCAACCATACTGTTTTTATCTGTGTAAGAAAACTAATCTACTTCAATAAACGGTTCAATTGTTTCTTCCTCAGAATCGTGTTAATTCCCAATTGCTTAAGAACTAGTTCACAACTTCTTCGTTTAATGTGAACTTTTCTTATGCGACGTATGGTGTCTTTTCTTATCCGTGTGTTTTTGAGGACTTTGAGATCTCTTCCTGTGTTTCTTATTCTTGTCTTTATGCTTGTGTCTTTCTGACGACGAATGGCTCCCGACTCGTTTCCTGTTTGATGCACGTTCAGAAGACTGACTTGAGCTATGTGATTGTTTTCGGGATCTGTGTTTTGAAGTGTGTTCTGATCGACTTGGGCTTCGTGACCTTTCAGGTTTTGCGTGTCCCTTTCGCTTGTGATGCTTCTAGCAAAATGACAAAATACCAAAACGCAAACTGGTCAGCAGTTATTTAATTAAATAAAGAATATAATATAATTAGATTATTATGCACAAAGCTTCCGCTCTCAGTGACTCTTGCCCATTTAAAAGTGTCCGTGTAAATGTATGTAATGTATCATAAACAGTTTCTAATTTCTGTATACCACTTCTACTCAAAGACCAACCATTAGTTGCCAACAAACTTGTTGCCAAAAACATCACAATAATAATGACAATCTGATAACTTCTACAGTGCCAAGTGTGTAAACTTGTCATTGGCTCGAAGCATCAGTTGATGGTTGCTGCCAAATTCCATGGTTGATATCGTCGCATTGAAGACGAGAGGGAAATTTAGGACAGCATAAAGGAAATAAATTCAGGAAAAAAGATGAATGTTATTGCTGCATGTAATCGAATTCAGTAACTTTTACCTTCAGCAACACATCTGACATTCTTTTATGAGCATGAGACAGCTACATTATGACCAAGCCTAAACTATACATAAAGAGGAAATAACTACTGACCTGCTCCTCAGCTTTGTCTTTTGATTTTTTACTCTCTCGTTTGTGCTCAGATGTTGTCGCTTCCTCAAACACCAAGTCATACTTGTCGCTAGTGCAGAAATTAAGGGTAATGTAATACACTGAGGAATAGTATGTTTTACAGGCTTTAATTTACAATTAATTACTTTATTAGTTTTTCAATAATTCCAGCATATGTTTAAAGAATTCAGTGCACAAAAATTATTCAAGCAAAGTTACAAATCTGCTTCAGTTAACAACAGGAATGTTGTAGGAAAATTGTGGCCATTCATAATTTGTCAAAGGCTACCAACATCTAAAATCTCTCGTGAGTTATAGTTCTACCATTTTTCAATACCATTTCATGTTAATGTCAACAATAAAGGCTTGTTCCCTTTGCTAAACCTGCAGATTGGTCACAGAAGGCATCATGCATTTCTTCCATCCTATTCTGCGAATTAAAAAGAAAGAAAACTGCACATAAAATTCTAAAGAAAAGGATACTTCCTTCTGTCATCTGGATGTTTAATTCGCAACTGCTCTCTCTCCTCTTCTTTGCTGGTCTCAGGTTTTCCTTTCCCTGCTCAACAAACATGAATATGCTGAAAAATTAAATAGTTGTGTGGTGAAACATTGTTTCGAGTATAACCAGATTTGCTCATTACAACACGTTTCATAGTAACTGTATCATGAAACACTTCAAATGCACATTGATGAAGCATAAAATAAACTAGCTCACAACTTTTTAGATTACACACAAGTCTATGATCATTAACACGAATCTTTTAAAATCGGGTAGTGATCAATCCATCACAAAATAGAAAGTCAAGAGGGCAGAAAAGATATTTATTTGATTACAAAGTTTGCAATTATAATTATGAGGAAATTGCAGTTTTGAGCCATAGGTCCAATGAATATCAAAACAGTTAAAAAGTACTACAGCTAACACTGCTTTGCATTTGTATATGTATGGAAACTGCAACCATTTCAACTCGCAACCGTAGCATGTGTTACGGTTGTAAGCAACTTGCTAGTTAACAGCAATTTTTCTTTTCTGGTAAGTTGGCAATCACCTTTTGGCTTCCACTGGATTTTGGACACAGACTGGCTGAAGTCTACATGAATGCGTCTCTCATCAATTAGAACGTTGTCCATTTTGAAATATGCCTTCTCACAATCTTCTGGCTAAAAAAGAACAAATTTAAAACTTTTATGTTATTACAAGTCTTGCAGTGATTATATCTATCGTTACTACACCATATTCAATCATGAATTTTAAAAAATTATTGTGACGAGACACTCAATGAAAATAACGGAATAAAATGAAGATAAATATTAGTGAGTAGTTTAATTCAGAAGCGCCTACCTTTTCAAATTCTATGAATGCATATTGCAATGATTCTTTTGTCTTCTGGTCTTTGATCACTTCACAACTACAGAAACAAAATAATAGTTTCATTTTAACAAGTAACATCACAGAGCCAAAAAATTCCAACAAGAAACAAATGTCAAACTAAAAGCTAAACAAGAAATACTGCAGGAAGAATGGAAATATTTTTCCAATAGAAGAAAAACGAGAATAACAAGTAAACGTCTGGACAAATTTTACACCTCTCACTGGAAAGGATGACAATGTTGGCCATGCGATCCAACTACATGCATGACCTTCACCCCAATTCCATAAGTGTTGTGTAGGGTACAGTGCTGTACTCGCGACTGCTACGCACTGTCCCGATCTGATGACAGTGACACACCTTGTTCCATGCGACTGATAGCTTCGTACACAGTCTTTGAAAGGCTTTTCAAGGCAATTCATACAAGCGTCCAATTACATTACAATGAACTGCACTGTACCTGAAGTTTTTTTTACACTGGCTTGTTTTATCTTAACTAAGCATTTATTAAATATTGCTATAGAATAGCCAATCACCAATCAATAGCACATTGACAAAGAGAAAACATTTGCATTTACAGGAGCATGTACAGAAGTTTTCGAAGGGGGGGGCAAAATTTTTGGTGATATTTGCCAGAGAAAATCTGATGGCCTTTTTTTAGTTGTTTGGTCGAAATGTCTGGAAAATATACCAATTTTCCGTGCCAAAATAACTGATGACCTTTTTATAGTCATCAGTTATCTGGTCGATTTAGTCGTCATATCCTACTTTTCTCTTCAGCTGCATTGATTTAATGCTTGTTGAAACCAAATGGGGGGCCGCGTCCTATGCACTTTTTAAATGGGGTCATGGCCGGATTGGCCCCCCTGGATCCGCCCCTGTGCATGTATAATCATTAATCATACCTTACTATTGTACCAAAACGCGAGAATATAATTTCGAGATCTTCAGACGTTGTGACTGGATTTAATTTACAGACAAAGAGGACATTGTCTGGTGGTTTCACATCAACATCTGGCAGATCACCAACCTGTCAACGACAACATACTCACATATACCACTATGCAACAAGACCAACATATTCATTTATAAACATTAACCCTCGGGCTACTAAGGGGGGGTGGTTGCCACCCCCCCTAGGTTTTTCGCAAATCAAACGCGTTCCGTCTGGAATAAAATTTTGAAAAAATTGGTAGCTGTAGAGGGTTCATTGGGACACATTTTGAGGTAAAACTTTTGATGATGCCCCCTACCGTTCAAAAGTTACACCCGATATACCAAAGGTACCAGGGGGGTGGATACCACCCCCCCCTAGAATATCGTCTGTAACTTTTCCGCCCTTTAATATTAAGATACACAAATTATACCATTCTATAGAGGGAATGTGGGGCTACATTTCCATGCTCACTGAGTTGTCTTTTGACAACCGGAAGTGCTCAAAATAAATTGAAATATATATAAAGGTGTTTTATTTTCATAAAATTGTCATGTTGTTTCTATTATAACTTATCCATAATTTATTTTTTAATAGAAATAAATTATGCCATTCTGTAGAGGGCATTTAGGGCTATTTTCTGATACTAAATAATTTGTTTTTTGATGACCGGAAGTGCTCAAAATAAATTAAAATGTATGAAAATGTTGGGTTTTTTTACAACGCAAGCCGAAATGTGTGCGTAAACGTTTTTCAGCGGCAAAAACATGTTTTTTTGTTTTGATTGAACATAAAACAGACTTATTACTAGTTTTTATAGTTGAATATTGGACTTTATTATATGTAAACTACCTTTTATATATAAATCATGTATAAAACACACAGAATCTAATATATTTCCTATGCGTAAGTATACATTTTGTGGAATCGACGGGTACCCATGGTAAAAAATTCATAATTTCGAGGGGCATTCATATTTTCTAAACCTAAATATACCATTTTGTGCAGAAATGAATGCTGAATCAAATGGTGTATTACAAGTTATGATATCTCAAACCCAACCCAAAATCCAGGGGGGGGGTGGTAACCACCCCCCCTTGGTAGTCAGTGTTACAAAAAAAGCTTGGTAGCCTGAGGGTTAAGCAATGTCTAGGCATGGAGGCACTTGTCAGGTTCAGTTGCAACATCCATTTACCATCAATTAACATCAGTACTTGTATTAACTTGCAATGCTGCTTTAAGTGTTCAATTTATAAATATTGAAATATTCATTCAATCATTGTATGGACTTATATAGCACACTTCAAGAAAGTGCTCCCAGCCGAACCACGACAAAAAGGTAAAAGACTCGAGAGACTTATGAAATGAAGTTTTACTGGTTAGATGTAATAAATGCAGCGTATTATGTATAAAAACACTCAAAGTACCGGTACCTTTTAAGAACTCCAATGCTTCATGCATGGCTATTTTAACCAGTTAAACAGAGTGTAGGCTCCGATATGTTTGGATCTATGTTACGTATTGCAGTGGCAAACTTCAGCATGCTAAAGCTCTAAGAGCTATGATATCTGCCCTTCGAAAACTTTGAGGAAGCAAGCTGGACATTGTAGACAAAAAATGGGCAAGAGTGGTACACTCTGACCTGCAGAATATTGAATTATGTGCACTCTGGAAACCTGTCCATAATAGAGACAGCTAGAAGCATGTGGAAATTCATTGCTTAATGCTGCAGAACAGTTGCTGATGGAGTATGTCAGAAAATATATCTGAATCCTAGACAGTGCTCCATAACTTTACTTGTTGCATGACCTTAAAATAAATAAAATAAAAATTTCCATGTTTTTTAACACCTTGTGAAGTAAGTAGGTAAGACCAGCCAACTCAAATTAAAACCTGTTAACCTGTGTAAGAAAAAAATAACCATATTCACGTGGATATCATGTACGAACCATTTCCAGTATCTGTGCATTTGCTTTTGCTTCTTTTTCCTTACGACGCTTTTCGATCTCTTCAGCTGACAAACCTTTGTCATCGTCTACCTCTTCATCGACACCAATGCGACCACCCTGTTTAAACAAGAAGACATTTACATGAAACCCTAAATGCCTCTAATGAGATTTTCGAGAAAGGTTACAGCAATGCTGTCCAGGAAGTCACTACAACAAAATTTAGCCCTTGATTCAGGGATTGAATGTCATGGACGGTGTTCAAGCACTTATTTTCAAATCTGAAAGCCGTCCTGACACTTATTAGGCCAGCGCAGCCTGGAAAGGTAAGGGGCGTCCTTGGACTTCCTTTTTTCGCAGTGCTTTAAGCACTGCCTTGATTAATCTCTAAAACATTTAATTTCAAAGTTATATTGTGGTATTAAATTTACCAAAAAGGTACAGCATCCAAATGAAAATATGCACAAATAATCAGTTTTATGAAAACCAGTTTCACTCATCTAATTGCATTGGCAATTCTGTCACAACCCAATGAGATAAACATCAAAATGGACATTCCCGAGATTTAAAACTTCGAAAGAAGAAAGCTCTAAAGTGCTGTAATATGCCGAGCAAATTTCTGTCCAGGGTAACGGCCTCTGTTGTCATCCATCCCGAGATGTAAATGTGGTCAAGGCAAACATATTTAAATATCTTCAGCAATTATGCGAATATATCTGAAAACATTTTAGATCAGTGCACAAGTGCCATGTCGTTCATCAACCATAGACAATGGATTACTGTTAAAACGATTCACTTAATTAGTAAAACATGTAAAGACACTAGTATTTTCAGTACTCAATCTTTGTGGTCAACCTAATACAATCAGTACAAGTCAAATTTTCGTTGCTGCATTTAGAAAACAGTGCCTGTCCTGACCTTGAACCTTTCTGGAGTAGGTGAAGGTGATCGATCTGGAATGTAGCTTTCCAAACCCGGAGGATCTTCAAATGGATCATCAAGAATAACTGTGTGGAATATTCGAATATCTTTATATGGCATGTTATTGCCATCAACAATTGCTCCGTTCAAAGTGTTGAGGACGTCCAGACCCTCGGCAACTTCTCCAAATACTGTATGATTCTGACTGTCCAGGTAGTCAATGTTGGGTGCAAGGGTGATGAAAAACTGTCGACAGAAAAGAAACGGTTACACTCTGAACAATACGCTGTGCTTACACCTAAAGATAATATGCTTAGCAAATTAAATATTTCTATAGAAAAACAACCAATTTGAGGTAAATTTTCAACTTTTCATGACTTCAAGCACCAGAATACTTAGTTCAAGACAAAAATTCATCAAACTCACTTTGTGTTTGATCTTCTCAATAGTATATACAATTTGCAATTACACTTGTGCTAAGGTTACCGATCATTTGCTGGATCCAACTTGGATGTGCTTGAAGTTAAAGACCTTGGATCTGTGTTAAGTAAATTTTATTGAGAGTCAATGTAAAGAGGATTTGCAGTTGTTATTAACCTGTGATCCATGTACTCCATTACCACCATTCACCATTGATACTGTACCAAACTTCTTGTGCTTTATACGTGGCAAAGTCTCTGCTTCGAAGTATGCAGCCTGGCTTCCATAAAGAAGGCTGGATCAAACAAAGTAGCATATAGGAAAACAAAACATATTACACAACAACAGTAATGATGTTAATGAATAATTAACACACAATTAGAAAAGTACACTATTCCAACAACAACAAAACAAAATCTCCTAATTAAACACCATAATTGAACTTAATGTGTTCCTATGTCTTTCTCCCATTGTGCTTGATAATACCAATGCATATATGTTTAATACTAATCAAGCACCATGCTATCAGTGCACTCACAGAACGTCTAATTAAACATAAAGCAAATTCAGATTCTTAATCTTTACAAATATGTTTTCAAAGAACTTCCAACAATCAGAAAATTTTACAAAAACATGTAAAAAGTCCATTTTTCTTAAGCCTGAGTGTTACCTGAAAACAGACTTTCCACCTTTTCCATTTCCTTCTGGATCTCCAGTCTGTGCAGCAAGATTTTTCTAAAATGAAACACCAATGCGTAAACTGATTTTGAATCTTTAAACAAAATATTTCATTGAACATTTTGAGTATCTTCTTAACAAAATGTCTTTTGCAGTAGCAGATTCTCACTGAACACAATGCCATTGGAAAGCACAACAAAACTATTCAGTGCACATGCCAGACACTACAGCATTCTACAGACCATGAAAGAAAACAACAGAGCAATAATCAAAGTGCATACGCACCGTCCATTCGTCATCATTATCGGTTGACACTGGTCATTTGTAGGAGTTGGGTATGAATAAATGATCTGTGATGTCCTCAGTTAATTATCAAGTTCATTGCTTCACTTAGTGTTAGTCCAAGTGATGTATTGGCCTTATTTATATCTATCCAACATTGTTTTGGTTTGCCTTTGTGTCTTGTTATTTCAAATCTTGTACATGTAGCGTGTGTGGTGTGGAATTCAGTCAATTGGCATTTTCTCTTCGTGTCCAACCCATCTGAGTTTTTCATCGATCAGAGTTGTGTGCATAACTGCATACCCAACAATTGCCAATATACCAATGATTCTTATTTTCTATAGTCCTGAAATCCCTGTGATCTTCTGCAGCCAACTCATTTCCGCTCTAATAATTCTTTTCTCGTCTTGCTCTTTTGCATTGTCCACTTTCAACCCATATACAAAAGTGTAAAAAATATTGTCAGATGTCAATATAGCAATTCCATTAAATGTTATTTTGTAATATATAAACTTACCTGAACACTGTGGAACAAACTGAAATTATAATATTTCACTTTACACAGTTTCAGAAAATTCAGACAGCCTACAACAAAACAAACGCATGATCGTTGAACTCTTCAATCAATCCCAAGGTTACAAAGTACTTATTACATATAACATTAGCCACAGCAAAATCTGGTGCCTAGCTAAAGAATGCATACATTGTTGCATGGCAACATAGTCCTAAAGAAGCGTTGCATTCACAACATCAGGTGCTATTAAATAATGCATGCATGTGTTCTGCATGTTTTCCCATTTCCTGGTTCAATCCTATTGTCTTGATGCTTCTGTGGGCTGATGAAGATGGTCATTTGTTTTGTCAAAGAAAGGTAATTATTTCCTTCTGAATAACCACTAGCGGCGTTTTCGATAGACTGCCACTGCTTCCATCAACGCAATTCCAAGATAGACCTGCTTGGTTTTGAGGAAGTTGTGACCGTGTCAGAGACATATTAAGATGTCTGTTTGCTAATATGCTTGCAGAAGTGCATATTTTCACACATTGCTTCAGCCCATGTAGTCAGGCAGTTACTGCCCCCTTTCACAAATTCATTATCTGTGATATGATTTGATCCAGTCTGGTAACATCTGTTTCCAGTGTGCTCAATAGTCCAGATGAGCATTGGTAGGTTTACTTCTGTTCTTAGTTTGGTTATTGTTACTGACGGCTTGGTAGCACGTAAACAGTATGGCGGTCACAGATAGAGGCAGAATAGAGCGGCCTCAACTTCGGCGATCGATAGCCCAATGTTTCCGCGCAAACATTGGGCTTCCGCATCAGTCAGTGCTGTTGTGTGAAGTAAGTAAGCAAGTAATAGAGCAGGCTGGATAAATTTTAAAAACGGAGCATTTTGCAATCAATAGTTTCAGCGTTGTAAATTAGTTCATCGAAGCAGCTTAACTGTTTCATCCATCCGATCACTAAAGTTTCAATTCAGCTTTTAGTCGCCCCACAATATTTTATCAAACAATATATGGGCATATTATCTACGATGGATATGACTAAAACTAGCGCTATATAAGCAATAATCCAGTGCCTCTCCATAGGCGGAAGATAGAGTTCTTGGGCGGATGATGCAGTGGGTAGGTGTTTCAGGTCAATCGAATTTTTTATTCTTTACTTTATTTAGGCTTATTAATATTTATGAAACTATACCTTTTCATGGTCTTTTGACCATTGACTATTGGGCTATCGATCGCCGGAGTTGAAGCCGCTCTATTCTGCCTCTATCTGTGACCGCCATTGTTTACGTCCTACCGAGCCGTCAGTAACAATAACCCTTAGTTTATGTCCAGTGTACATATAGCATGCCTTATTTGTGGAAGTTTCAAGCTGCGAATCGTTCGCTGAACACAGAAAATCCTAAATATACGCAAAATCTTAAATATACACAACATGTCAACTCACATCTAGGTCGCTCTTTAACGTAAAGGTCAATTGTAATGTCCCCAGATGAGGTTTCTAAAATAACAGACATTCTTCTCCAAATATAACACAACACCTCAAAAACTTTCAAGCGAAACTGTTAAAATCATTTGCAACACCTTTTATCGGCCAACACAAAGATTGCGAATATATCTAAGACTGAAACATCTCTAATTCCGCCGCTGTTTTAACTCTGACAGCGCCAGTCCCAGAACTGTGCGAAAAAGGAGGGCGACATCAATAATCTTTTGAATGACAGTGCCGTTAAATAGCAGCAAGCACTTCGAATGTAAACTAGTGTCGTGTGACCAATCTATGATGATGTAGGCTAATCCTATCCTGATTCTTCCACTTCCTCTACCTCCCATGCACTCCGTTTCAACTCTAATTTCATTCACCTGCCTGTCTAACTCCTCGTCTGAGTCTCCGGATCTTGACCCTCTCGATTTTGTTTTGATTTTGATTATGCCTGTCAATAAGCTGCGCTGTTCCGGCGAATTGGCTTTTGTGAGCGCTGAAGAAATTTCGAGTTTATAATCGTGCTCGAAATCTTCAAATGTCTAAAATCAATGCAATAGTATATGGGGATCGGTGACGCATTGAATAAATAACACACTGACATAGAGATCAGCGGGCCTGAGTTCGATTCCTGAAGCCATCACGTAGGATAGACGTGCAATTGTCGGCCGCTATTAGTGTCCTTGTATTGCAGGTCGTATGTTCTGTTACTACATATAAACAAGGACAGTTTTTCATGTGACCTCAAATATAACATTTTCAACAATCTGCCAGATTGTTCTAATTACTAAAAAAATAAGCTTGAGCTGATACTGACCCTACAATCATATCGATTCAGTTTGAATATATAGATATTCGTTTAATTCGTGAAAAACGTCCAGGTTGACACACCGCAGCCTGGTTACATGGTGACATCAAGAGAGACAAACATCATAAAATGAAATTAAAACGTCTTACTAAAAAGATCATTGTTAATGAGATTGAATGATTTAATGGTTGTAAGCGTTCTTGTAGAGGACTCTGGAAATAAAGTTTATGTTGTCCTTGTGCGGGAGCTGGAAATTATGACGTCGGGGTCGAAGGTTGCAAACTGTAGGCCTACTGGTCATTTGGGGAAATTGGTCACGAAGGACATGACAACTGTTCCATATGACGGCGCGGAGCAAGCGCTCGTCAGATTCCTGAATGTTTGACTGCCACTGTGAATAAGCACGTTGAGCTGGTTCTACTATCTTTTTAGAGCTGTTATTATGTCGATCTCAAGATTGTGGTTACGATTACTAATTAACGTTGCTAAAGTATATGAGAATATACTAAAGTAAAAGCATAGCAAAGGTGCTGATGATTTTTTTAGTTTTGTTGAGCAGTAAGTAAACACGCGATGTCTTTTTGAAGCGACCTTATTAAAAAAAACAGAGAACCAGTCGATTTTTCAATCTTGGATTTCTATTGGATGTTGATCTCCGCTAAAAATTTGAAAAGGTACAGCAAAGTTTTTTAAGCTTTATTGTTGTTTCTGCAAAGTTTTGCTTACTCTAACACATAATAGGAATTCTAAATTTGGAGGCAAGATGTCTAGAATATTCGGTGTTTGATTTTTATGGCGCATGGCTTTTAATGAGATGTATACTGTGTACGGTGCTTAGGCCCCAACATCCGTAAGTGCTTCTGTATGGAATCTCCAAAATATATTTTGTTCGAATTGAAAAAAACCTTATATGTTTAAATTTCATTCCGATATTATTTCCAGATATAATAAATGATTGACTTGTTCATACTTGTTTTCGGGATTCTCAGAAGAGAGTAAAGCCTGGGAGTAGGGAGGTTGATAGATGAGAGAGGGGTTGAGCGCATCTGTGAGAGTGCTGAAAAACAAACAAAATGGCGACCAGGTTGCGTCAAAGTAGATCACTGCATGCTGCAGGTATTTAGTAGATATGCAACAAGGAAGTAATAGGCATTCAAAAATTAACAGGCTGTTTAAAATTGTATCTATTTTTAAAGGCATCCCAAAGTCAGGTTACTTTCTATGATATGATAAAATAAGAATGGTTTAAAAAAATTACAAGTAAAGAAAGCATAAAGATTGCTTTACAAATCAGCATTTAGTTTTGTTGCTAATTACTTACTTATGTTGGGATTTTTCTATAAAACTGTTGATACGATCTAGTGTAGCTCTGTTAGCACGTTCTGGGGTGACCATACTATGCTGTTGACAGTGTCGAGATTAATTCAATTGTCAACAGTAGTCATAATAGGTTCGGCTTGCCAAAAGCCTTCAAGTATGATTGAAATAAGTAAAATATTGTAGTGTTAGTCATTGGTGTTGTACCCTATGCAAGGTTGTCGCCCCTCCACTTTGCAAAGAAGAGGGTGCTCTTCGTTCCATTTGCACGAACTGCAACTCTGCAGAATTGAGTGTTTTGAATAGTGTGCCCACTTCCCAGCACGGTCTGGAATGGACTCCACAGCTGCCTGAGACTCTTACCAAAGCATTTATTATTCAATTCATGTTGGAATTGGGAGTCCTCTGAGTAGTCCTTTTGAAGAGACACTATATAGATTAGAAATTCACAAATGATGAATGAATCATGCACTCTGAAACTTTTAAGGTATCCCAAAGATATTGCGACTGTTTGGAAATGTTAAATATTTGTTTGATGTTTAAATATACGATAGATAGTTTTGAATTTTTGAGTTTATTTTTGTTGATTAATGTTGCTTCACAATTTTTTCATGTCTAACAATGAACAAATTGAACATGCTATCCTTAATCACTGCTCTAGTTTTTAAAAACTCTTGATGATCGATTAAACTTGGTCAACAGTGTTGTTGTATCAATTCTTGTATGTTGGATATCATCTGATCTGATTAGGTGTACATCCTTGTTTTTAGTTGTGTTTCAAAAAGTATTAATTTCACGTTTGAATGTAAATGTTTAAAAAATGGTTTCTATTTGTCTAATGTCGTAATTATCTGATGTTCTTTTATAATTGTAGGATATCTTTCCTTTAGATATCTTTCCTTTAGTCCGTGACATTGTGTGACATAATAATGTCTTCTGCAAAGCATCCGTATGATTCTCAGCCGTTGGGATGGCAAGTACACGAAGCAGCGGTCAAAGTCTTGAAAGGATTTGACTTGCGACTCAGCGATATGTACGTCTGGGTTGGTGAAGTGATTGCTGAAGCAAAGAAAACGTTGGCAGTGTGAGTTTTTTCAGTGGTTCTGTCTTTCCAAAATGTGAATATAAAGCTGAAAAAGCGTTTTATGTTTAAAATTGCATGTGGGTGTTTAGATAAAAATTAGTGAAAGCTGATTGTCTAGAATGTCTTAAAGTGGGAAGTTTTTATTAGCGGTGCTTACAAAATCTTGTGGTGTATATAAATGACGACCATGAAGGGTTAATGAAGTTTTCATTGATATATTACGATAGTTTTGCAGTAAAATCAGCTCTCATATGGGCCTTGGTGAAATATTTGGATGTTTTAAGCCTGAATAAAGCAGGGATGCCAAAGAACTGACATGCAGGCCATTTTTTACCTGCTAACGATGCTTTTCTGGCCCGCAGAGCCTTGCATTAAGACTATCCAATTTGTTAAATAAATGTTAAAATGAAGATTTACAACATTCTAGTAGTAGATGGTTACTGATGTTGTTTTGGAAATTTTCATATTTGCATTACATGAAATTTATGAGCCTAATTTGACTATTTGTTTTTTCTAAAAGATGTGGCATGTAATAATGGTGACTGACTGGTTCAGAAACCGCGTATGCCAAAACTAAGACGCTAACTAGTATAAGAATCTTTTGTCTGATCTTATTGCATGCTATTGCTGTAATTAGAAATTAGTCACCTGGGGCTATTGTTTTGCTGTGAGATGTCTATGAGTGAGTTTGGATTGTTTATGTCAGTCTTTTAATGATGTTTAGAGAAGACATAAAAATGTTGCCGAAGACTCCGTCGGCCAAGTCTCGAACGCGCCGTTGTCAACGTACGTTGCGATCAAATGCTGCCGTCAACAGCGACATTGCAGACATTAGTTTGGAGATTCTTCCGGCTAAGAAAACAAGGCAGGTTTTACTTTGCTTTTCTTTCGTTACATCATGTGTTGAACATTTGATTAATTAGCTATTTTGGTTGGTTTCGTGTGAATCAAAGGTATCAGTGTTCTTAGTCTGTTAGTGTCTCGAGGTGCTAATTGTTCTTGTATTTTGTTTTGATTTGCATGCTAGAACATGTGCAATTCTTGTACAATTATGTGTATGTGTGCATTTGTACGACACCTTGCAGAGTTCTGGCTTCCGAATGTGCTAATATTGTGCAATGTGCTGCACTGTTTTTGTTATCTGAAAATTGTTTGATGCTTCTAAGTTGAAAATGTAGGGTTATGAGCGCTTGAATGGCTGAAACACATTTCCCGGCCATTTTGTGGGGCGCGGTGGTGTAGTGGTGGCGTCGTTGCCTTGAAACCGGAAGGTTCGAGGTTCGAATCCACCTCAAGTCGCCGCGTAGGGACCTTGGGCAAGTCCTTCACTCGCAATTGCTCAGCGCTTCGGCGTGAAACTCCGCTGCAGTGTCCGCTCTGCAGTCGGGAGCGCCTCTGAGTAGAGAGAGAGCTTGAAGGGGCGCTATAACAAGTGCACATACAAACAAATACCAGAGCAATGGTATCAATAAGAAGCTCAGGATGATTCTGTTTTGAATACCTGGTCATGTGTAATTTCTGCTTGTTAAAGTGATAGTATTAGTTTAGTTTTTAGATGTTCATTCAATGAAATTCTGCTTGGTCAATTATTGTTTTAGGAAGAAAGCTTCAAAAGCAAATAAGAAGGTGAACATGTTTGAGGATTCTTTGCTGAATGATGTCAGTAGGCTTGAGGATGTTAACGAGGAGGAGGATGCACGAAATGAGAATGCCAAACAAAGAGCGGCTGACCAAACAGTCACTTCTAAGGAGGGTGCTCTGGATAGTAGTTCCATTGAGGTAAAGAATGCAGAACAAGGCAAGGAAAACTTCAACAGAGCTGAATATAAAACCTCGGATGAATTGGAAGTTCGTCAGCCATTGAACTCCAGAGATGTGCTTAACATGGCAGCAGCAATTCTGGATGGGGTAAGCTGTGGCTTTTAAATAAAGGATTTACTTTTGTCACTGTTTTCATTCAAATTGTCAATGTATACTTGTATAGCTTACTATCTTGGCCTTGAAGAATTGTGCTGCTGTTGTTTCCTTGCGTTGCAGTAACGTTGATGGTTAAATATCTGGCTTATAAATGACACGCATCTTCTGTTCTTGTGTGTATAGAACTACAAAGCTTCGTCAGTGTTGTCTTCAAAAACCAACCCTTCAAATGACTGCACTCCAAGTTCTGCAAGGAAACTGTTCGGATATGTGAAGTCTGCATTGAGCTCGATTGTTCCAAGCTTGACTACCGCCCCATCAGAGACTTCAGATGGCATTAAACAGTCTGACAAAGACAATGGTTCTCCGAAGGATAAACTTGCAGCATTGTCGTACGTATTACACTCATTATGACAGTTTGGGGTTATAGCATTTTGTGGTAATGTAAATTGCAATGTTGCTGATAATTATTTTCAGTCATGTCTCTCCTTCTTTGCTGGCATCACAGTTAATGTTGTTCTGCCCTGTCATTCTGTTAGCTTTTGATGTTTGACAAGGTTTGTTCTCTGCATGAATGATGTAGAAGAAATGTGCACTATGAGCATTTCAGGTGCTAACAATGTCTGACTAAACTTCTCAACAGAATTGATACGAAAGAAGTGTTTGTGTTGCAATCAGTGATTTTAAATATTTTAAAATATGTTGCATGACACTTGTGTTGCTGATTTTGAGCATGTCAAATGTTCAAATGACATCCGTGACACAAGGAAGACAATTTAAGGGCAGAATTTTATGTGCCTTGTGTTGCACTGAATGCCTCTAATTCTGTGCTTTTAGTTTGAATCCTGAACAGATGAAAAAGCCGTCTACCTCGGCAAACCAGCAAGTGAATCCATCTGATGTGTCTTCAGAAATGACTGAGCAGAAGTCACAGCAGCCATTGGCTAAGAGGGAACAGAGTCGTAGGGTCTCTAATTCTAAGAATGGTTTGAGACGAAACTCTGCACGGTTGAAGGTCAAAAGGTTATCTACGACCAAAAGAAATTCAAAGCGTCTTAGCATCAAGGCATCCAAGAGGGTATGTTTCACAATCACAAGTAAATTTCATTCTAAATCATCCCATTACAAGTATAGTTATTAACTGATTCACTATTAAACCACGTTAAAATTACAACAGTACTTGAGTGAATCCAGTCAAACTATGAACCGAGATATTTCATACCAATTCTTTTTTTATCTTGATAATTATGATGGTGAGCAGTGCAGATTCAGTGATATCTGAACCATGTGAATCAAGCCTTCTGTTTTCTTGCCTATTGAAGTTTTTCTGTCTTAGAATACTGTTTTTAATTGAATCACGAATTTCTATAGAGCCACTTCGAGAGAAATTTCTCAGAGGCACTCCCAACCAGGCAGCACCAAACCATGATCAGAGAGATTTTTTCCAAGTGCTTGTGGATAAGAGGCAAAATACCCAAGAAGTTCATTATGGAGATTTTTTAGAAAACTTATTCCAGAACGATGGGCCAACCAGAGCAAAGCTTTTATGCAGGACTGTGGCAGTTTGAGCCATGTGGACAACCAGGTCACCTTGCATGGCAGAGCAAAGGAATCTACAACCTGGACAGAGAGCACTGATACATAAAGCTCTCTAAGACAATTTGGGCTGTCATTGACATTTTAGTCTAAATATTTGCCGTTTTAACATTACGAGACATTATATAATTTTCTCTGCTGATGTTTAGATCAAACCTCAGGCTCAACATTGAGTTATTACATTATTTTTGTCGCGCTATTGCAGTCTAACTTCAGTTTTTACCTATTTTACCTTCAGCTTGTATGTATGATTTATTTTTTACTAGTTGCTTGCTGCTACCAAGAACCGCAAGGAACCTGAAGTCACGGACAGCGATGACATTGAAATGAAAAATGAGTCGATTCAAGTTGACATGTCAAGCGATGACGAAATAGAGACGACTCCACCAACCAGAATCCAAGCGGTTAAATCGAAAGCACAGCATGCTCAGGGAAACAGTAATTCTGCTGAAGTGGTAAACCTGGGTGGAACGATGCCACCTCCGTCAACTGATGCGTTGCCAGTAAGAGCGACAAAGTCGAAACCAAAGGAAATGCAGCAGATCATCGTGAGTCCACCGACTAAGAAAGAATCGCAACGTGTAACGAGGGAAGACGTCAAACTAGTTGGAGTCGCAGCTACAGCTGGCCTGAGGTGCACAAGATCCAAGATGAGAGATTTACAAGCAGCTTCCTCCGCTGTCGTCACTACTCCACCAAACTCTAGCAGCTTTGCACCTGGTACGCCTTCAACTGCAACGCGTTCCAAAGGGTATGTTGCGAATTGTGGTGGAAGAAGATTTTCTTCAGGCACAATTTTTGAATAAACCCTCTCTAGATTTTTAAGTGTGCCCTCACCAACATTGACGGAGCAGATTGTAAGAACTGTTGGTGTGAGTCCTATGGTATTTATTCATTCCAGAATTTCTGAAGCTCTTCAAGGTGCCTACCGGTACTCGGGAGCGCTTCCGACTCTAGCACAGCAAAAAATCAACAGTTTTGAGTTGAATAAAAAATATTTCAGTTAGAGTCCCAGGAAGCAGACATAGCTCCTGTAGTATGAAGGTTAAGCTGGAAGACTTTTGGAATACATAATTTAGCCAGTTTCGCTGTCATTCTGTTGAGGTGCTTACAGTTTTGTTTTTTGTTTCCAACAGAAATAAAATTAAACAACTGCAGGAGTTGTTGTGCAAAGATCCTGGATTTGGATTGAAGCCAGGTCAGACGGCGGCTGAAGATCAGTCGAGTAACAATGCCAGACGAAGGTCGTCGAAGAGACTAAAGGAAGCTGGAAGTGTCAGTATATAATGTGAATTTTTGACATAAATTTATTGTCTTTGACGTTATTTCATAAGCTTTATTGGTCTCAAAAATATTAGTACTTGTATGTTCTTTACATTTGTTGTAACAGTTCATGGGTGTCAGAGGTAAACTCAAGCAGAACAATGACGTTCTGCTAGCAGGGTTGCCCTGTCTCATTTCTATTTCTTGTGATAATTATGCATACAGTGACACATACCGTTAAAACATGAGTCAGAGCAAGTAAAACTGTGTGAAGATGCATAAATGAACAAGTGCAGTGGTGCATATAGACAAGATGAATTTTACATATCAACCATTCACCATTATAGTTTGTCATATTTATATGCAGTGACTCAATCAAATGCCATTTTAACTACAAGTGTTTTAAAATGATGTACAGTAAGCAGTGAAGTCATCTTAATGGGCAAGGAATTCCACTGAGTATGCCAATTGATGAACTAAAACAGAAAACTGCCTTATATATTTTGTGTGATTTATATTATGGTATATTACACTGCACTTTTGAGACTCCTTGCATCTTTTTCCCAGTTACTTTTATCGATTGGCTATAAAAAAAGGAGTTTAGTCAGGTCTGGTCTTTCAATTGATGTTGTTACTGACTCTATTGCATGGCAGTCACTGTCTGGTGCCTTGCATGTTAGCAACACTATGCCTTGAAGCACTTTCAAAGGTAGTTAATTAGTTTAAAACCTAACTTCCTGGGGTAACCACTGGCAAAAATTAAGGCTTTATGATGCTTATGTAAAGTTTAAGAAAACTTGTCCTTATGTGTACATTGAAATATTGGTTTTATGGCACGAAAGGTTGATGCAAATTAGGAAACTTTACCCTTGTATTTGATTTATGCATGTTTTGTTCTTTTAAGGTAATGTTATTATTCTTGTGTGTAAATGTTGTACTTTTTATCTAGGGCAATGAATCGCGTTCTAAGCGTCACTGCCACGAAACAGACGAAATCAGTCCAAATCGTAAGTGATATTATTGTTTTAAATGGGTGGTAGATTTCCAAAGAATTCTGCACATGTGTCTAGCAGATATTTTCAAATGATCAACTAACATGAAGACTTAAAGAGCTTATATTAATTTTCAATTATCAAAATAAGTGCAGCTTGAGCCAACATGTATAATTTGATGTGTGGTTAATGGTTATGCTAGACTTGCCAATGATTCTTTCTGTGTTCCATTAATCATCAACGATATAACCATTGTTTAACATAATTTGCTTAGGCTATGAGGGGTTTGACCCCTATCAAATTTTTTATGTCGCATATGTTGCTTTATTATGTGTCTGCTTTACTAAGCGGGACTTGTCCCTTCTGGAGGGCCTATTGCTCCCTTCTCTATCTTACAAAGTTCTGTATTGAATACATTACAATGTTAAATATAAATTGTCTTGCATTATTTTCTGTTTGTTATGTTTTATTGTGGGATCAATAAATGATTTTGATTTTGATTTTTTTGATTATCATAAATTCAAATTCCGGTATATAATGGATTTAAGGATGGATCCAGAACTTTACTTGGCTTAGAAGCAGTGCTGTACATTAAACAGTAACTCTTATTTTAGCGGGGTATAGTTACGACTGCAATGTTTTTTGCTGTTAGAACATTTGCTGCTTATTAACTTCCTTTGCTGATAAACCTCTGTTTATAATGAATTTGGTTTATTTTCTGTTAATGTCTTAGAAGCCACAGAATCTGCATCTGGCTCTACTCAGGATTTAAAGAACAATGGCAAGGTTGGAATCTGTTTCATTCTTGAAGTTGTTTGTAGGCTGAAGTGAGTGAAGTCATTGCTAAACAAATGAGGCACCAGTGCTTGAGCAATCATGTATTTGGGCCACTTAGGTGTAGAGTATTGTACTAGAGAATTGATTAAGCAATCATCATTTTTGTGGCTGTTATTATCTCTAATGTCTAATAGCATTAAATGGATTAGCAAAATGTGATTTTATTTATAGCTTTCAAAGTATTGCTATATCAGAACTTGAATTACTTACAAGATTCAATGTAAGTTGTGTCTGATTTGCAATACACAGCAATGCACAAATTCTGCGTATCTGTAATGTGCATTGGTTTGTAACAGTGTTATTGGTTTTCAATGAATAAAAGACACCACATGAAACCCATCATGACGGTTTGTGAAATGCTTGAATGCTTTGTGAGTGGAGTTGAAGTGGCTGCATTTAATTGTTTCTTTGGTGTCAGGGAACGTATGTCAGTTCTTGCTACCCAGTGCTAAAAAGAGCTCCAACGCCCAACAATCAAAGTACAACTTCATTTCTACAACGCAACACTCCAAAGGTTTTGAATCGTCAGGTCAGCTTGTAATAATCATTCTCCGAGATTAAATCTTGATTTTCACCATAATTACACAACGTTGTCACCTGTCCAAATAGCGATTTCCGATACCATATGTTTTGGTCTGTATGTTGCAGTGTTTTTACATGAGGGATATGGGTGACATTGCATATAAAAGAGTGAACTGATTAATGTGTTTAATAGCTAAATGCAGCTCTACAAGTCAATGTGCATAATTATACTTGGATCCTTTCAGTACATCAGGTATAGGATGAAGTATTTACCATTTTAATATTGCAAACAGCTAAGTAACTAAGGCTAGTATGAAGCCACAACATTCACCACATTTAAAACATTTTAATTTGAAAAGTGTATGAAATTTAATTTTGGCAGGCTAAGGTTATTTTTGGCAGGTATTGCTAATAATGGCCATATATTTCCGATTGGGCAGGTTTAATCTTTAATTTCAAAATAATTAAAACTACTATATAAGACCACAAAAGAATATGGTATTTGAATTTTTAGGTAGTGTTTATAAATATTAGTTTCAACTGGGATTGTAACATTTGTTTGGAATGAACAGCAGTTTAACTGAGCAACAACCTTTTTGTCTGAGCTCCAATGCCTTCAGTGTTGTTTTATAATTTTTTGCTGCCCATTAAGAACTGGCTATCCAGCATTTTGGGGGTTTGCTATAATTTGGGTGAAGTGAACACAGAATGACGTGTGCTTGTGGTAAACTAAAGAGGCATTGTACTGAAGTGCTACTGCAACTCTTTGTGTTCATCAGGAAATGCAGGAAGCAGGTCGTAAGACTTTGGCCGTGAAGGTTAAGAAGATGGAGGAATTGACTCAGAAGAAAAATGAAGAACTGCAGAAGAAGGTTGAGGAACAGAAGAGGTGATCTTCATGATCGTTTTTATTTTCAACTGATTTGGCCTTGACTGTACAGTTTCGTAGTTCAATATAGTAATAGTGTAGCATAATAATAATGTAGCCTGTCTGTCTCTTGTGTAAGTCTCCATATGTACCATCTTCTGATTAAGCTTGGCTACTTCTGGTATAGTTCAGGTTATTGGTAGAAGTTACATCCGTCTTAGTCACAGTACAGAAGCAATTTACGTAGCATGAATTCTTGATGAGTTTTGTTGTTGATTTGATACAGAATAATGTTTGTTTTAGGCTTATGGCAGTCTTGATCATGTGTGAGACAGAATTATTGAGCATATTTGTAAAATTAAAGAACAGAATAATATTTCTCGAAGAGGTTACTGGTCCTTACTGGAGCATTTGAGGGTGCCTGCTTCTAGGCTTATAGACAATCTGATATTGATTGACTTCTACATGTTTTTTAAAAAACTTAATGAAGAGTTGATGATATGTCTTGAAGGGTTATCTGTTCTTTTTTAGACTTAGAGAAGAGCATCACAGTTCTGTGCTTAAGCGTCGTCAGGAATTAGAGCAGTCGACCGTTAAGAAAGGTCCGTCGAAATTAGATGAGTCATCCTCTGCCATCAAGACAAATGATCGAGAGAAAAGCAAAATCGGGTAAGAAGCTACTCCCAAATTAAGCATCTTCTGGAGTTTTTAGCATTAGTTCATTACCTGCTATTTTGTATGGACTTGCTAAGGAAGTGCATACCCTTCTTACACGTCTTGATCAGTCAAATCTATCCGTTGAAGTGCTCAGTGAAACTACATAGCTGAGAAAAAAGCTTTCATTGCCTTTTTTTCACTGAGCATAGACACATGATGACAGTTTAAGGTGCTCAGATTTAGAACTGTTTAGCAGTTATATTCACAACACTTTTTGTAAGGTATGTAAAAAATACTATTCAGATGTTCAGGTAGTAAAATAACCTACATTTCCAGCCCTAAATGCTACAATATCAGTGTCACTTAGCCACAAACTTTATGAATTTTGGCTTATGGTTTTCCAAATCAAAGTTATGTCAAAATGTGCATTTCTTCAACTAAGTTAATTTTCCTTTGGAGCAGTTTTTTATGCGCTGAACTGTGTCGTTCTATATCCAGTACACTTCGGGAACGGAGACTTGCTGAGGCCGAGCAGCGACGCAAACAGGAAGAGGAAGCAAGAAAGCAAGCCCTTCTGCAGCAGGTCTTTTATCTTATTCTATGTTCGCAAAGGTGCACTTTAAGCATTAGCGACTTGTATGAATCATTTTGGTCATACTTACGCTGGTGCAGGTTTTCTTCAAATTGCGACAGTTGCAGCAGATAATGCTAAGATCATGAACCATTTTATATGCCCTGAACCGAATTTGGATGAAGGAGGATTGCTATGCTTGTTCTTGTTAAAGGAAGACGGGCCAACTGCTCCATGGTGTAAATGACCCAGTGTAGAATGATATGCAGTTGATCTCTGTATGTAAACCATGTAAACATGTTTGGATAGTGGACTATTGGCTTTTCATCTCATTGATGATATGATATCACAGCTGAATGGCCATGGACCACCTATGCTACATGAATATATCTTTTTGTTGTATTATAATATGTGGATTCGACTGAACTGTTCCTGATCTGATTCTGTTCATTTTTAAAGAACATTCTGAATAAGTCAGCTTAATAATTCTGTAGTAGCGCAGCAGTTGGCTGGTGTTGAATATTGTGGCTCTTCATGCTGTAAAGCGAGTCAGCTGTATTTAAATGTTTTGTGTCTGTAGGAAAAAGAGAAAGAGATGTTGGAGGAGCAGAAACGTCGTCGCAAGGAGCAGGAGGAGCAGGAAAGGCAGCAGCGAATTATCGAACAGAGACGTCAGGAGGAAGAACGACGCCTCAGGCAAGAACGAGAACGGCAGGAAGAACAAGAACGACTGAGGAAGTTGGAGTTGCAGAGACTGAAGGAGGAGGAAGAGAAACGAAAGCAAAAGGAAGAAAGGTACTAGAGATTGGGTCATCACATCGATGTATGAAACTGTATATCTTCCCAATTATGCAGTTGATGGATTTGTTAAATATGCTGAAATTTATGTCTTGTGTTAAGTTCGATTTTGTGCTCGAAATACAGTCAGCATTTTGTAACCGTAATGCCTCGTAATCTTTGACATTTTATTTTATTTTGAGATATTTTATGTTTAAATTGTTATTTGAATTATTTTATTATTTGCTGTTTGAATTGTTTCCTGATTTTTGAATTTGAAAGTATATTTTCACGTTGAATTACGAATGATCCTGATGTTATTTGAGTATATGGACTGTTAGAGTTTGCGGCTGATCTTGTCTTCTAGGGAGCGGAAGGAGAGGGCAGAACGTGAGCGACAGGAGCTGGAAAGGCAACAGAAAAAAGAGAAACAGAGGCAGCTGGAACTAGAGAAGAAAAAAGAATTGGTATGTCAAGATAATCATTTTAGTGTAATAAATGTATGTGGTCTATAATAGAAACTGCAGGATGTTAAAAAGTTGCTGCTGAGACATCAAATCTGCAAAATATAATACACGGGCTACATTGGTTAAGTGGTGAAAACTTATGTTTCTGCAACTTTTTCTGTTCTTGATTTGACGTTGCAAGTTACCTTTATTGTTTGTTTCTTGTAACATATGCCACTTATTGATCTTATTGGAAAGGGCACTATTTTTGTTTGGCTGCCGGTATTGTATTTTGTTGGTCCATATTTTTTTCTTTTACTATTGTCATGTAATAAGTTGCAGTCTGTCCTCTCAATTTTCTTGAATGAACGAAATATAATAGGTAGACTATATAATAGTATATATACTGTTGGTCTTACAGGAGCGCCAGAAGATTGCTGAGGAGCAGGCGCGGCTGGAGGAGGAGCAACGTGTCTTGGAAGAGAAACGGAATCTTCAGAAGATAATTGAAAAGCACAACCAGACATTGAAGCAGGGTGGTAATGCACCAGCTTCAGCATCTTCTAACAGCATCCAAAAGACTCAATTAAACGCATCCAGCAGTGTTACACTTGTTAAGTGCTCAGCACAGTCTCAACCACAACTACAGGGAGCCAGTGCTTCAGCAAAACCAGTGCTAAACACAACATTCGAAAAGGATGGAATTGCGAAGGCCACTGCACACAACAGCTGTGATTCGTAAGTAAATAAAACCTTCAGATCAAGAACTGGTGCAAGATGTGATATTTATTGTTCCATAGTAGTTGTGTAAGAACTAGTCATATGTGTTCATTTAGATGCTTTGTAGGCTTTGATTAGAAAGTTCGTTATTTCTGCATGCTCTGTGACTGAGAATTTGTTTTTGTTTTATTGCTGTTATAACAATTATTTTTCAACTGACAATGTTCAATACCCAGTCTGCCGCACTTTCAATTGACTACAAAATTATTAGTGTCTTTAGAGACGTATAAAACCTGGGTCACTGTGTAAGGCTGCCTAATAGAAAGAAATTGTAGTAAAAGAAGCAGTTAAGCCAATCCGGAGTGGAGGTCAGACACCAGAGACAAACTGGTTGACATTGGTCTGTGTGAAGTAGAAGCTGAGTGGATAAACGTTGACACTTTTGTGTTTTTGGTTAAGGTCATTTTGCTTTTTTATCCAACTTATGTTTGAGCCATGCCAGTACAAAGAACTGGTTGGTTTGTTGGATTACTGTTTGTGCACCACAGCCAAATGATCCTTTAGTCGCAGGTTAACACCTTCATGATGATTACAGTTGAAATAGAAATGTGGAAAATTGTTCAGAGGGATTTCCCTCTTCTACAGTGGGTGTGTGGTGAAATTGATTGTGATATTGTTTCTGCCTCTGCCAGGAAATGTGAAATTAGTTTCATAAGCATTAGCAGTGATTGTATAATTTGAAATTCTGGTTACTTCAAAACTGCTCACTCCACAAACACAATATATTCGGACTGTTTTTCTTCCGTTTTATTTGTAATTAGCTATGAGATGATGATGTTGTTGTTGTAATTAGCTATGAGATGACTCCTCGTGTAAAGAAACTGAAGACGACTTCGACTGATAGCAACTATAACATCGATGATCTCAATTCAGAGGATTCCACCGACGATGAATCTCAACCACGCAAAAAGATTCCACTTTGGGCGCAGGGTCAGTTCATTGTCCTCATTCTGTATTCATCAAGTCCATGTTTTGATGTTGATCATGTGTGGTTGTGTGTGTGTGTGTGTGTGGACATTTGTACTGTTCACTGAAAATTTCTTCACATCTTTGTAAAATGAACAGAATCATTGAGCGATCATCCAAAATTGCCTTGAGTCTTCATTCAATACCATGTTTTTTATGGCACTCATTTAAGGCTACTAAGAAGTGCTCCCAACCATGCATCTTGATACATAATTGCTGGAGTATCTTTCATGTTGCATGTATGCTGTTTATATTGCAGATTATTTACTATCACTGTTGACTGTTATTTTACCATTTAATGACAAGCTACAATAGGTTTCCATACATTTTCATACATGCACATCTTTAAAGGGTTAGATGGAATTGAAGAAATGATTCACTGAGCTTTTCCTTTTGTGATTCATTAACAGGGAACCAGCTGAAGATTGCTTTGATCAATCAGATCACAAATCCACCAGATGTCGATAGAATGTTCGGCCATGTATTCAGTCCCGACCTGAATGAAGTATTCACGAAGAAACGCGCTCGCTTCAATAAACGAACGAGCTCGGCTAACTGGGACGAGCCAGCGTTGCCGACGAAAACTAACACTCTTTAGCGAATGGATGTTGTTAGTTGTACATAATGACAGTGTGACGCATAAAAGGTAATTGCTAGATTTTAGAGACTGTTGTTGTCGGACATTCAGAGGCACAATATTGATTTTGCAATTCGTAAATATTTTAATTCCTCTCTTCTCGACCGATTTCTGAAATTGCAACATTAACAGATCAATTTGAAAACAGTGTACGTTTGATCTTCCGTGATTTTTATTTGACCTTCAAATCGCTTTTAATGTCAGTTTTAGTCTGGATGTTGCAGAAGTTTTTCTGGTTCACATGCGCCCTCTAGCTGACGTGACTGTGATGAGTAGGCAGACCATTCCCACTGATGGTGGAATATCAGATGAAAAAGCGATGGACTGATACCTGCTCGCATAAGCTGAGGCTGAGAAAATAACATTGCTAACACTTTATACCCATGGCTGCACGCAGAGTTAGCTTAATCCTTTACGATCTATCCATATATTACATACGCAAAATTTTTTTCCAACTTCCCCTGTATGACTTGTGCATTTGTACACCCCCATTCGTATGCACAAAATAAGCTTCTCTACCCCTAACAAAAGTTTATTAACCGAAGTCATCTGTAATGCAATTATTTTATTGTAGCTGCTGTTTGTGTTGTTGAACATCATATTTGCTAGCTACAATTTTGAACTGTTATGGTTTACTGTTTAAATATGAACAGAATTTTATTATAATGTAATCATATACCATCGGATGACTATGGGATAAAAGGAGAACTTATCAATAAGCTAATGTGGACGTCATTATTAGAAATCTATTTTGTGTGCATACATTTTGTTAAGCCCGTCCCGTGCTGTACGCATCCAAACGCAAATCACCTAAATTCAGTGACCGCCTCCTTGCATGCGTAGTGTATGGAAAGCCTTCTTTAAGGCTGTGCCACATTGATTTCCCTGTACAGTTTAGTACCACAAAAGGATTAAGAGACTTTCATTTTCTTGATTAGGACTAAGCAATGGAGTAACTGCATGAGCATAAAGTTTGGGCCTCATTGAAGTCTTTCAGCTGGAGATCATTTGCAACACAAATCTCCAAGCAATCTCAGATCCTCATGAAAAGTATGCAAATTTCAGTCACCTAAAATGTGAAGTTTTACCCAATTTACGATCATTTGAAGGTTAATGAGAACTAGGTCGATTCTTGCGATTTGATGGCATTCTTACGGTCTGGACTTGTTCTGCTCACTTCTGAACTGTATACAATTTGCTTGTAATGTATGATTTTTTATCTGTACATTGTTCAGTAGATAAGTTTATTATAAGAAATTTGTTATCATACTGTAGTGAATGGCTGAATTTGTTAGCAATTCTTTATACGGTTAATTGAATCGCTCTGTAATTGATCTAAAGAGAGAAGTCAACAGGTACAGTAATTAAAATTTCCATCAGAACTTGCCAATGAAATATTGGAACAATTGGAAATGCAGTTGTCTGTGTAATTAAACGTGTTCATTCTTTCTCATTAAGCAGAATAATTATGGATATTGACAGTCTGTTAAGTGTACTGTAAAGAAATGTTTTATGTTTATCAGACATCGTTTTGCCGGCTTCTTTGGTTTGTTTGTGAGCTGAGTGTTTGTTGGCGTCTATTGAGGCATGCGACTTAAAACCGTCATTCTAAATGTTTGCTTATATCTTGTCGTAGCTTTATCTGATTTGGATGATGACGGTGATGATTATAAAGTAATCGTTGGTTTGGACCTGCAGGATGAGTATATTGTTCGTCACTGGTCTTAATGTTAGCATTTCTATTTGAGTATTCATTCTCTTTTACCTAGACCATGTATATTGTACCATGTGGAAAAAAAACTACAAAGAACTTGATGACTGAATTGGCAATTCATCATCGCCTTGATTCCGTGTATCACTTTCGGGTGATTTCAATGTTGATTGGGACACGTTCTCCGATGTGCGATCCCTCGAACCCGTACAGCTCCCTGTTTTCCTGGATGAGGGCGCAGCACGGACAGAGCATATGAACGGCCACATCCGTGAGCATCGTGCCATGAAGGCGCCTGTGCTGGCGGATCCTCCAGCGAATGACGGGGCCAAGGGCGCACATCCCGAAGCAGTAGACGGCGCCAATGAGAGCTCCGTCGTCGTAGAAGTAGGCGGCGTTACGGCCGACTGTGTAGCATGGCACGAGGAACGTAGCGCAGCAGAGGCGCCAGTCGGAGAGGCAGCCGAACAGATCGAACGACCAGTAGTCGGTTGTCTCCTCCTCTGGGGGGCGCCTGTGCACCGATGCAGACGACCCCACCGCAGCGGAGGGTATCGGCCCCGTCGACGTTTGCATCGATGGAAGAAGGGCTGGAAAGAAAAAGGAAAGCATTGACTACGATGATCTGCGTCTCTGAGTGGGGGTGGGGGCCCTGCAGATATGCTTGCATTATGGGGCAAAACATGATGGTCACAGGTTTTTTAATCCTTTACCCGTTTGCCCCGAGAATATCCGCTGAAAACGGGCTTAAAATTTACAAATGAACCGGTAAAGGGTTAAGGGCTTGAAGGATGCAGAGAGGAGATTTAGAACATGTGTTTTTTTTATAGATGTTTCTGAATGCAAGTTTCACTTTATGTTACATTCATTGCAGGGAAATTATTTTTCGAAAAACAAAATGTAGCAGTTAAAAAAGGTGTCAAGTTTCCACGGTGGCAATTGCCCCTATATGCAGGTGCCCAAGTCTCTGCAAGGACCCTGAAGACGTGCGGTTAAGTGCTTCTAGGACTGCTGCATCCATGTTACCCCGAACTCTGTGGTGGTCATCCGAATATAAGATCTGTTTGCTGAACATTGATGCTAGATTTATCTTCTAAATGTTTAGCAGATTTAATTTGCATAGTTTTCGGTCTGCCACTGGTTGATGTATCCTTTACTATCAAACTTACTGAGTAATAATAATATTTTAATCTTAATCTTATAACAAAGAGATACAGAAAGTCTTTAAACATGAGGAATTTTGCCGAAAATGAAGATTTGATTAATGAAAAAAACAGAATTTAGTAGCTTTTTAGCAAATGACAAAATGTAGAAAATTACTAAGCTATACATAATTCCGTTTTTAAAATGCTCTGGCATTCTAAAATTTAAGATCCGTCTGTATCACTTATGTAGCTCTGTGAAACATCCAGAAATAGAATTCATCTATAATAGTACGTTTTTACTGGTTTCCTCAATAGTGCAGTTGTTGGGACTTGTCAATTGACAGGGCGGGGGTTCATATTCGTATTGAGCGCCTCTCAGTAGATACCTTGACGGGGCGCTATATATAAATTCTGATTGATTGATTTCCCCACCAATGCAGATTTTTAAAGGATTTCTACTCCACAAGCACCCCTGCTTGTTACGTGTTTAACGACTCTGCCATATCAAAGATGATTAGATTAGTGTCGCCCTCCTCCTTTATCCAGGCTTTGGACTGGCACAAGCACCCTTGTGCAGATCGGCTATTATAGGCCTAAGCTTATTATTGGGGGTTGTCCATATATTACGCTCTCACGGAATGGTCACTTCATTAATAAACGATTTCCGTACAGGGGTGGGGGTCTCGGCAAAATAGATTTCCAATTACGATGACGTGCACATAATAATTACCCTATTTATTTTATTTATAACTATCATCTTATAGTCGTTCGATGGCATTTGACAATTAATTAAAATTATATTCTTTTCAGATCTGAGCAGAAAGCCAGTATTTTTAAAAGGGTGAGCGACAGATATAGCTAGGCTGCTATGACTAATGAAATGATCGGATTGTGGACTCGTGCAGTTCCCTATAGTCTACTCGGTGGGCAGTTGAGTAAGAGATGAGTAGCATTAATATGAAGAGGCGGAGGAGAAATAGAAGGAGAAGAAGGAGAGAGGGGGAAGAAGTGTAAACAGAAGGAAATGGCAATAGTCAATTCCAGGGTGTATAACTGTATAATTATGCCTAGCCTACTAGTGAAGTAATGGCATACAGTGTGCCGTACATGTGAAACCTGATGTCGTCTGTGTGAAAGTGAAATGATTCGAGGCCTACTATAAATTTATACTATAATATACCCGAGTTGACTCAGGTAGTCACTATCTGACCCAACTGAGCCAACTCGGGTATAATATTATAGTAGGCTATAGTTGGCAACGTAGAGTAAAAATGATGCCCAAATAATAATCAAGGCACAGCCCAGTAGCCTACTCACCGTAGCTACGTACGTTTTAAACAAAATACTTAAAGAAAAATCACCAAATTTCCAGAGGCATCCTAAATCGTAATCGTAATCTCGAAACTTCTACAGCGCCCACAAAAGCCAAGTCGCGGGAACCAGCTTATTCACAGGCGCTCCTAAAGTGACTCGCAGAATTCTCTTAACATTGGTGGACCTACCTTTTTGTGACGACTTTCTTAACTCGACCTATACGCGAGTTTAGTCCAGATGCAGGGAGGGAAGTAAATTCTTTTCTATATTCTACGCTTGACTTTGTCGATCGAAATGCTTGAGAAATATGCACTTGAATCTGGGTCACACAACCATACACAACCGATGTGTTCGACAGTTAACGCTTGCATGGGACAGTGATCACAACTACTGCAAAACAGTTGCTATACAAACGAATGTCTCATTGATTTTGTCCATGTATATAATTATAGGCCTATACAGACTGCAGTGCGTGCTTCTGTTCGCCTATAATACAGGCCTATAATATTTAGGCCCGTATTGAGACTAACATCGACTATTGATCGCAAATTATAGGACATCTGCGTGGGCAATTGCCGTTCAAAGTCATCGGTTTCTTTATGCTCTACGCGTCTGACGTGTGACAGAAATAGCAACTGCTCTTCTCTCTTTACACGACTGCCTTGCATAGAACGTTCGACGCTTTACAGGTGATGCTCTACTTTGTTGCTGCAGCTGATGCTGATGCTGATGATGCCGTTCTAGGATGAGTCTTACAGTCTTGGAGACAGGTGGCCATCTCTATAAGTAGGCCTAGTACTATTAAATATCTAAAGCACTTATGTTATAGGTTAAACAATCAGGCAGACAAACCAATTCAGCGAGCGACTAATTGCTTAGATTTGTCAATCTCTTAGTTATATTACAGTGGCGGTCCCAGCTATACGATTTCATCAGAAAGTCGCGTCAAGGTCATTGGCGTGATTCAGCATGTCGAAGAAATGAACTGCTATATGATAATATTAAAAGTTGCAACGAATTTTTTGGCAGGTTATTCTGGAGGTCAAAAGTAAAATAGACAGCATACCAAATGACCTGCTGCGACCAAGGTAGCACTGCCACGGCTATTAATTATATGGTGCCTTTTCAGGAGGAGGAGAAGGAGGACGACGAGGAGGAGGACGAGGAGAAGAAGAAGAAATTAAGAAGAAGAGGAGGAGGAAAAGAAGAAGAAGAAGGAAGAGGAGGAGGAAGAAGAGGACGAGGATGAGGAAGAAAAAGAGGAGGAAGAAAAAGAAGAAGAAATAGACCAGGGCAGTGGCGTAACTAGGAACTCGGGGGCCCTTAGACAAAATATGAAGGTGGGGCCCTCTCCAGGCTCTCCCTACGGTACTTATTGAAATGTATTATTACTTATTAATTTATTGAAATGCTGATGTATATGAACAAGATACAAGTACAAATTACAGTAAACTGTAAGTTCCTAACAAGGCTGAAATGACAATTATGACATGTGCGACTGAAGTTAAGTAGGCTGGCCTTAACGGCCCGCTGCCTATGTAAGGTTTGGTTGAAGTCCTTTGCTATAGTGTGAAGTCATTCAGTCAAAAATCAGAACTCTGCTGTAGCTGGGCGTCTCCGACTCGTCGTGTCGGGTTGACGGAACTTGACGGGTTCTATTTAACATATTTTTTCGGAGTCTTGCAAACTCGGGGGCCCCTCTGGGGCCTCTACACTCGGGGGCCCCTAGACTTTGTCTTACCCAGTCTACCCTATTGTTACGCCACTGGACCAGGGTAATCATAGCTGAGTTGACTAGATGGCGCTGGCGGTTGAGCAAAAATTACGACATAGATTGTGACGGGATTTATCCCCACCCATCTATCGGTAGACCTCCGCCGCACTTCCTTTAACGCTGTAGACGTTCCTTATAAAGGGCTTCCTGTGGTGATAGTGTACGCTATAATAGTGTTGAAGTCAATTTAAAACAAAAAGTTGACCGGAAAGCAAACAGCCGTCTCTTAGCTAGAGAACGACAACTGGCCGGGAATCTGCGCACACACTGCGCACTGTGTGCTGTCTCAAAAGACCAAGAAACCGCAGTAGGCTACAGTCGTTGGCTGAATAACTTCGTCCACAGATACAAAGAAATCGTCGTAATTGCATAATTGCTGAGTTCTTAGCGCTGCGTCCAGTGGGGAAACCAATTTCCCTGCCACGTAGCCTCAGGCACATCGTGCTCTCTCTCTCTCTCTCTCTCTCTCTCTCTCTCTCTCTCTCTCTCTCTCTCTCTCTCTCTCTCTCTCTCTCTCTCTCTCTCTCTCCCTCTCCCTCTCCCTCTCCCTCTCCCTCTCCCTCTCCCTCGCTGTGTCTGTGTGTCTCCCTCCCTCCATCCCCCTCTCTCTCGCTCTCTCTGTCTCTCTCTCTGTCTGTCTGTCTCTCTATTTATCTCTGAGGATCTTTTTCATTTAGTGTCTGCACGTGCGTATGCAAGTGGCTGTGGGTGTGTGTGTGTGTGTGTGTGTGTGTGTGTGTGTGTGTGTGTGCGCGCGCGCGTGTGTGTGTGTGTCTCTCGTGCGCAAGTGGCTGTGGGTCTGTGTGCGACTGTCATTCTTGTCAGGCGTTTTCCTTTCTGTAGCATTGCGGCCTAAGCGAGCTGCAATAAAGCCTAACAGCCCGGAGCAGATGTTGACAAAGAAAGACCGCCGGTGTCGATTGCAATCTTCCCCATACATATCGCTACCCAACAATTGATAATTACAATGAAGGTCATCATTACGATGATCAGCCTTGCGTTTTAATTGTTCTCCATCTCCATCGTCTGCTTGCATTCATCTTAAACGTTTCGCTTGTCTGCCTCCAGTGTCTTCAGCACCCGATGCTTTGAAGCCAGATGGAGAAGCTGAATGCACCTGGTCGGCTGCTGAGCCGAGTCTGTTTGATGCTACGAGTCGCCTTAAGGATGATGGGGTCATAAAGATGAACCGTTGCTGTCTTCTTTGAATTCTGAAGATGACCGACGACGACCAGCCAGAAGAAGAAGAAGAAGAAGAAGAAGAAGAAGAAGAAGAAGAAGAAGAAGAAGAAGAAGAAGAAGAAGAAGAAGAAGAAGAAGAAGAAGAAGAAGAAGAAGAAGAGGAAGAGGAAGAGGAAGAGGAAGAGGAAGAGGAAGAGGAAGAGGAAGAGGAAGAGGAAGAGGAAGAGGAAGAGGAAGAGGAAGAGGAAGAGGAAGAGGAAGAGGAAGAGGAAGAGGAAGAGGAAGAGGAAGAGGAAGAGGAAGAGGAAGAGGAAGAGGAAGAGGAAGAGGAAGAGGAAGAGGAAGAGGAAGAGGAAGAGGAAGAGGAAGAGGAAGAGGAAGAGGAAGAGGAAGAGGAAGAGGAAGAGGAAGAGGAAGAGGAAGAGGAAGAGGAAGAGGAAGAGGAAGAGGAAGAGGAAGAGGAAGAGGAAGAGGAAGAGGAGGAGGAGGAGGAGGAGGAGGAGGAAGAGGAAGAGGAAGAGGAAGAGGAAGAAGCAGAAGAGGAAGAGGAGGAGGAGGAGGAAGAAGAAGAAGAAGAAGAACTGCCTAAATAATGACGATTCTTTAATTTTTTCTCTCAATTGTTTGTTTAGCCATACAAAGAGGTCTTTAATTTTTTTTTTAGTCTTTATGCTTGGAGTTCAAATTGCAACTTCATTTTACAAAGGATAATAATTTATGAATAAGCTATGGACTGTGAGAGCGAGTAATAGTAATAAATTATAAAATTAATAGTCGCTAAAATTCACACAGCCATAGGTGCAATCACGTCCTAAAAGTTGGGGGGGGACCATAATAATAAAGTTAGGGGGACCACTAAAAAGTTGGGGGGACGCGTCCCGTGGGTCCCATGGGGTGGTTGCGCCTATGCACACAGCTTTTGTTCTGTTTGGAATATTTGTTGAAAAAAATCGTGATAATAATAATAATATTATTAGCAATAGTGATGATAATAAGGATAATAATAATGAAAATAATGATACTAAAAATAATAATAAAGGAATTTATGTGCCGTAATTGGTATAGGCAATCACTGGTGTGTATTAATAACTCTTAACACGCAGTTATAAATTACTAATTACAATTACGTCTGTACGTGTTTAGTTTGCCATCTGTTTCAGGCTGCTTTTTGCCAGCCTAAAGTCTTGATAAAACGAAAATTGAATTGAATTGAATAAATTCTGTTCTGCGACTTTGCGAGGCAACAGTAGGCTACTGTCGTCGATGCCTAGTATTGCCGACAGAGCGTAGATACACGCACGCACGCGTTTGTGTGTGTGTGTGTGTGTGTGTGTGTGTGTGCGTGCGTGTGAAACTCGATCTATGGACGATTTGACGCATCGATTAACCCTGTGGTCAATCTCTGGGTATCGTTGACGCCCGGGTGTCGCATAGGGGGGGCGGGGGGGCATTGGAGGGGGCGCATATGTCTCAACATAATCACCCCGCCATTCTTTCTCTCTCCCGTCACCTGATCCGAGCCTGACTGTATACCATGCGACATCATTAACATGTGCGTGCAATTCGACGACTTCGTCTGAAATCGAATCGCAGACACGTACGCCACTTTTGACCTGATGTTATAGCAAGATATTTTAGTGCGTATACGCTCGGGTAGAGAGAGATAAAAATCATGCAGCGCCCGTACACACCCCGCGCGCGCACACACACACATGCAGACGCACATACACGTAGTTATCATGATCATCGCACATTTTATACAAAAATTAATAGGGGCGCAAAAATCAAGATATGCACCTATAAAATGGTATGTGGACTCAAGTAGAAGTGTAGAATATGTTGCTGTACTATAATAGGTTGCACACACAAACATAGGCTATTATAGACCTATACCTGTATAGCCTATGCCAT